>WBZZ01004058.1:152500-167500 GCA_019918135.1 Paulinella micropora | reverse complement strand
TTGCACATTCGGTGACGTCTTGCAAGAGGTTGCTGGGACTGCGGAATAACCTCGGCTTAGTGCAGTCTTGCCCTCAGGAGCTCCATCGGTGGCCCCGATCATCAGGCGAGAGACTGACACGGGGGGGTGGAGGACCTCGAACAAGGGTATTGGAGGCTTATGTCCGTTGAGGATATGCCATTAGCTGCATCAGTACGCCTCAGATATAGTATTATTATTATTATTATTATTATTATTAATTATTATTATTATTATTATTATTATTATTATTATTATTATTATTATTATTATTATTATTATTATTATTATTATTATTATTATTATTATTATTATTATTATTATTATTATTATTATTATTATTATTATTATTATTATTATTATTATTATTATTATTATTATTATTATTATTATTATCATTATTGTCATGGACACCGTGATAGCTCAGTGGTCAAGTTCTACCATCTGGGCCCTGTCGCCAGTTCGATTCCCGTCGGTGCCACCAGTATTTTCATTGAACATACCGGTCCGTCTGGAAGTGTTGGAACTGCCCTTGCGGGGGTGTCATTAGAGCCTATCGTCAATTCTTCGTACTCCCCTCACGGGTGAGACGATGGAGGCGCATGTGCAGATTTGCATCAGCCATTGACAGAGAAGCACTATTATTATTGTTATTATTATTATTGTTATTATTATTATTATTATTATTATTATTATTATTATTATTATTATTATTATTATTATTATTATTATTATTATTATTATTATTATTATGGACACCGTGATAGCCCAGTGGTCAAGTTCTACCATCTGGGCCCTGTCGCCAGTTCGATTCCCGTCGGTGCCACCAGTATTTTCATTGAACATACCGGTCTATTTCTGGACCAGTATTTTCATTAAACATACCGGCCCGTCTGGAAGTGTTGGAACTGCCCTTGCGGGGGTGTCATTAGAGCTTATCGTCAATTCTTCGTACTCCCCTCACGGGTGAGACGATGGAGGCGCATGTGCAGAAATGCATCAGCCATTGACAGAGAAGCACTATTATTATTATTATTATTATTAT
This sequence comes from Paulinella micropora, assembly GCA_019918135.1. Lineage (NCBI taxonomy): Eukaryota > Cercozoa > Imbricatea > Euglyphida > Paulinellidae > Paulinella > Paulinella micropora. The sequence goes on along the minus strand of WBZZ01004058.1, from coordinate 166,437 downwards.
TATTATTATTATTATTATTATTATTATTATTATTATTATTATTATTATTATTATTATTATTATTATTATTAATATTATTATTAACATACCGGCCCGTCTGGAAGTGTTGGAACTGCCCTTGCGGGGGTGTCATTAGAGCTTATCGTCAATTCTTCGTACTCCCCTCACGGGTGAGACGATGGAGGCGCATGTGCAGAAATGCATCAGCCATTGACAGAGAAGCACTATTAATATTATTATTATTATTATTATTATTATTATTATTATTATTATTATTAGGGAGTACATAGGCCATCGGTCCCTTCCATGGGCTGATTGGTATAAAGCTCCTAGAGTAATGTTCTATGCCGTCACTTCCTTTATTCCACCGATTGGTGTGGAGACTTTCCTTATGGAATGGAGGACTGGATGCACATGGCCTTTTGGCTCAGCAATTGGCAGGAGATACACTATTATTATTATTATTATTATTATTATTATCATTATCATTATTATTATTATTATTAGAGCCCCCATCAACTTCAAAGCAGGTAAACTCATTCAATATTCAAGATTTTGAAGTGCTGTTTGCACAGAATTCAATGTTTTTATTGGGAATAGGTAGCTGCAGGTTTAGTTTTTCAGTGTATTAAAGGTATTGCTGTGTTCCAGAGTATGTTCTGAATTTTGGCAAACTAATTTTCGACCTATGTTTTCCTAGTTTTTTTTGTGTACCGTACTTCTCTGCAAAAACCCTTAGGCAGGATTACTCAACATAACATGTGAATTCATTTGTGCACTTGTGTAAAAATGAGCGCATCATGCAAACAGCATTTTTCAGTTAAAAACACCATACTTGCTATGTCCTGAGAAGTGAAAATTGCGGTCAAAAATAAGGGTGAAAAATAATTAGCTACCCCTTTTTTCTAACACAAACACTTGTGTCATGCTTGCTTTTGCTTGAAACGATGTGGTTTGAACATTTACCTGCTTTGAAGTACTTGACTTCCGACATGATTTTGGTGGCGCCGGCCCGTGAAATTTCTGTGGAAATATTTGACAAGACCATGCCAATTCCCGGAGAGGAAACCAGAAAAATTTCCACAAAATATTTGGACAGACAGGCCTATCGACATACGTAGCCTTTGAAGTGAAGGCCGCACTAATTTTTTTTTTATTTGACGGCTTTTGCGGGGTCGAGATTGGTAAAAGTCATGGCTAGAGAGGGTTTTGTGTTTTTTTTTGTTGTTGTGTTTCTCATGGATACTTTCACGTCCCGTGGCCTTGCAAAAATCTTTCCAAACGTTGTGCCCATGCTGTCTGCAAAATGGTGTGTTGTAAACTTATCTGTAGCATGTGTTGTTCTTCTTCCCTGAAGCCCTTTTTTGCACCTGTCTTGTATCACTCCTATATGTGTTGTATGTGCTTTTCTGGGAATGTAATGTGCTGAATCTATTCACAGTCACATGGTCTTTGTTTTGCATATGTTCAACTACTGCTCCTTTATTTGTAACCCTGCTGTTGATCTGTTCTGGCTGCAGACAGGCTAAAAAAATCATGTGTAAAATCTTTAGAGATTTTCAATTTTTTCTGCACTTTCTGTACAAAATACTTTTATTAAATAGTCTCTTTGATTTCCTTCACTTTCTATACTTGTTCCGGCCTTGTATTTAAATAAAAAAATTCTGAGTGAGGGCCTTATGCCCTATTTTCGCTGATTTTGGCCGGTTTGTTTGCAGGCTTAAGGTTACCTTTTTGTAAAAAAACTTTATACATTTAATTATAAGCATACATAGAAAGATATTATATAAAAATTTATTGAAGAGCATACAGGGAACATGTGAAAACTGACTCTGATTTTTGGTCATCACAAGCACTATTTTTTGAGGTGGCAAGGTGGCCAGTTTTTTCCGGTGGGGTGTGTGCAAATTAGTTGGGAAAAGGCGGTGGGCGACGGGAAATCGATTGGTTTGAAGTCAGTTTTTACTATTTTTCAATGATTCTTTCATTAAATTAAATGTTTTTACTTATAGTTTTGAAATGTACAATTTTCATATGAGAAAGTTTAACGGATCTATGTTTATTATGCTAACGACCACTCGCCCATAGAAGAACTTACATATGTATTATTATTATTATTATTATTATTATTATTATTATTATTATTATTATTATTATTATTATTATTATTTTTATTATTATTATTATTATTATTATTATTATTACATTTGTATTAATATTATTTATTGAATTTTGTGATGTAATATTTATTGTATAAGTAATAAACTCTGGTTCTGAAATATAAGTAATAAACTGGGGTTCGGATATGACTTGGAAATTTAAGTTACCGGAACGGGCCGGGGATACGGGTATGAATAAGGTGAAAACATCATGTAATACATGACTAAATCATGTATTACATTATTATCTTTTCAACAGGAAATCATGTATTAAGCAAGTAATACATGACTTCCTGTTGCAAAACCAATCATGAAATACATGATTTAATCATGTCTTACATGCAAAGGAGTTCATATATAACATGTTTAACTCATGTAGTGCATGATAAACTCATGTAAACCTTAATAATACCCACGAAAATCACAGTGATTTAATCATGTAAAACATGATATACACACAAAAAAAAACATGCATTTAACATGTAGTACATGAGAAAATCATGTTTTTTTTTTTTTTTTTTTTTTTTTTTTTTTTTTTTTACATGATATTTTCATGTTTTTTGTTACCAATACACACCAAGTGTGTAAAACATGATATAATCAGTCTACATGGAAAAGTCATGTACAGAATGTCCTGATAGTGGCCTTGAAAGCGACTGAAAACATAAAGTCCTAATCTGTGCATTCGTTGCGCACACTGTTTGTCTGCCTTTTTCTTCTTAAAGTGTGCTCTCTTCTTCATGGTCTGTGCTCTTCAAAGGCTGGCTTTTCTGTCTTCATCCAATTGCTCTTGAGCGGACAGGAGTAAAGTAGATCTAGATGATCTTTCTGGGAGGTTGATCTTTATCTTGCTTGGCTTTTCTTTCTCCTTGTGGGATTCTGAATCCGGTTTGTCCTCTGAGGATTCATCTGACTAATCTTCTCCGGCACGGATGACTGCAGTATCATATGTGTATCTAGCTACTGCTTTCAACGGTCTGTACAGGTCTGGTTCCTCTTGTGTTGTGGTAGCAATGTCTCTCATTTCTGCACTGTCTCCGTATGTGAAGGATGGAAACTGAAATCATGAGTTTTCATTCCTGGTAAAGTCGTTCGTTAGGTTTGAGCGTGGGTACGCTCCCGAGGTTAAGTAGTTTGGGGATCTGGGTTTTGCTCATGGAGTCGTTAGTTAGCAGTCAAGGCTGCAGCTGCATAACCGCCGCGGATGAAACCTGTAACAGTTCTGATTAAACTTCAAGTCCGAAAACTAGTTGCGGTTTAGAGGCGTGTCACGGACGTGAATCCGGTAACACTGTTAACCTTATTAATCAATTGACTGACTATTCCCCTTACTAGGAATTCCGGCAGATTGATTACCGGTCTGCTGAAATAGAATACTGACACCCAACGATACTTCCCAAATATTAGAACAGAACTTTACTGAGAGTAAAATCAAAGTGCACTTTACTTTATCTAACTGGCACGTCATCATTATTAGATTGAGGTTGACGTAATGATTGGTGACAGACTCTGAGTTTCTGGAAACAATTCCTACACTACTGTCGGCCGGCCCGCACAATACATAGTGGCATTAAGTGTCGTCCGGCTTGTCGTTACTTGACTCTTATGCTTGGTCTGCCCCTCTACTGTTGAGTGACGATAAGTGTCAGAGTAGCTGTTCCGTTACATCTGGAGTCACTAACAGAAGTTGAACGGGTTTGCTTTTGCTTTTCGTGAACTTCACAAAAAGCCAAAGTTTTCACGTTTTCTCGCTTTGATTTTCTTGGGGTTTCTGACACCTTGAAAATCCGAACAGAAAAAGGTGTTGACCTTTTTCAAGTTTTGTTTCAGTCAGTTGGACTCTCCCTTAGGGGGAGAGGGATAGAAATAGATTGTGTGTAAGGATTAGGAGTACACACGTCTGGTTTTGACTTGAACAAGGTAGCAAGAGGACACAAGCATAACGCATAAGCTGTTGGGGAGCAGTGTTGTGTGTGTGTGTTGTGTGCCTTCTGTTTTTCATCTACTCTCTCTGTTTTTCTCTCAATCTTACATGTTATCATTGCAGAGGGAAAGGAGGATGATGGGAAGTCCATATGCTACACCGTTGGGGGGTAGTGTCGGAGGCTTGGGGATGCCTCTGTCGGTCAGTACGCGAAGGATGGGAATGACATCAGCTGTGGGAGCAAGCTCTTTGGCGGTAGGAGGAGCTAACCCTATGCTGGTGGGGACATCTACTCGTCTCATGGAGGATCTACAGACGATTTGGCAAGCTCGTCTGAAGGGGGACAGCTGGGCTGATCAGCTTCCTTCGATCAAGGCAGCTCAGACTGTCAACACAGTCGTCACTGCCTTGGCTGGACAAGGAGTCAATCGCGATGTGTGGTCTACAGCTGTCGTGGGACAGACTACAGTGGCCAATGTCTTGCTAGCAGCTGAAATGGTTGTTCAAATCTCGGAAGCTGTGGGGCTTGGAACAACATATTGGACGCCTGAGAGGTTAGCAGCGTCCAGATTGATTGCATCTACCGACAGGTTGGTGGATTTGAATTTTGCAGTAGCCAGAATGGTACAAACGGAGGTGTGGAGTGTTTTGACCTTGAGTGTTGGATTATTCAAGGATTTCTTCAAGCAACATGGGCAACCTCTGTACGACTTTTGGTTGCTGGCATGCTTGGGAGGTCTTGGAAGAGGGACACCCAAGGTGGGCAGAAATGCAAAATTTCGCCATTTTTCATGCTCAAGTATGGGAAACAGTGTCACCCACTGTGTACGCAATGGGAAGTCTCATTTTTTGTCCGACGGGTGTTTCGGTGAATGTCCCTTTGATGGACGACATCCTCACCAAACTCTTCGACCCAATGGATCAGCTTTGGGGCACAAGGGATGCAGGTGGGAATCTTCCCAGTTGGGCTTCGGTGACACCACAGCAGAAGCTTTTGACGGTAGAGCAACTGCTGGTAGCAGATTCGATTGCTTTCATGGCTAGAGCCTTGGCTCATTTTTCTCTTGCTTGGAATCAGCAAGATGCACGCAGCAGGCAGAAGGTCTCCTCTTGGTCTCGTAAAATCGAGAGGAATGAGGAGGAACGACGTCGTACTGTGGAACGACATCAGAAAGACGTGGACCGTCTTTTGGGTGATCAGAAGGCTCTGTACATTGATCTCAGCAAGGCGTCAGATACGAAGCACGTTGCGGACATTCATGCTTGGTTGGCAGAAGTGCGTCGAGTTTGTCGTTCGGCAGGCTTCCTGCAGCCTGAGGTTGCCATCGTGGCCTATAGGTTTTTTCGTTTTCAATCTGCGGTTGACAACGAATGGCTGTCCAAGAGTGACGAGTGGAGCACTCATTGGGATCAGCTCAAGGCAATGAGAGCGGATGCCATGTGTGTGGAAAGCATTATACGCATGCTCCCAGCCAAGAAGAATTTTCATGCCTTTGCATCGAAGGCACTGGCAGGAGGTGGATCAGCTCAAGAATGAGGCTAAGTGGACATTGGCAAAGAAGCCAGTGTTGCACTATGCGTTTCAAAGGGTGATGGACATGGCCATCATACTCTCAAGGGCGAGGCCTTTAAGGCCGTGGCGGAGGTTCTCTTCGACAAGGAGCAACCTATTTTTGCGAAGTTGGTCAAGGAGTTCCAAGGGGATACGGAGCTGTGGGCGTCCATAAAGGTGGACAATGTGGACGCCAGCCCAGAGTTTTGGAATGTCGAGGATGACATGATGGGTCGAGCAATGCGTTGCGTGCAGAAGACCCTTGTCGATGGATGGAAATACACTGGTCCTAAGCCTCAATCTCCCCCCCAAGGAGGTCTGCAAATTTTGCAGAGTAAAGGGGAAGGAGGGCCCTTGGAGCCTAACCACGACGAAGTTTATGCGGGTCAGGGATTCCAACGAAGGGGCCGTCATTACTACGGTGATGGTGGCCATGGTCATCGTGGCCCGGGGATGGGTCGAGGCGAGAGGCCTGCCTTCAACAAGAAAGCTGGGCGAGCCCTTTGTATGAAGCGGGCTGCGGCTTTATGGCTCAAGACGGGAGCTATGTGCAAGGCCTCGTGCGATAAGTGGCATCCGGATCATTGGGATTACTCTGTTCAGAAGGAGGTCTTGGAAAGGGTACGTCGAGATTACCCTGTGTATCCCTTCAGAGGCCTTCTGGATTCGGGTAAGTACAAGGAGGAGCTTGGCAACCTTCTTAAAAGGGATAAGAAGGCTAATGAGACCAAGGGCTGGATCGATCCTGGGGATAAGCCTTACCTGAGGGGTGATTGGGAGAAGTATAACGTATGGAACCCAATTAACTCCTACGAAGGGGACGCACCGTTTTCGTTTGGACGGGACGATCCTCAGAAAAGGGGTTCCAACTTGGATGATTCCTCTTGGGCATACAAGGGGCCAGCGTCGAGCTCTGATGGCCGCCATGAGCGTACAAGGTCGATGGATCGGCGTAGTCGTTCGCGATCGCGGGGTCGACGAAGTGACGGTGGCCGGGATGATCAAGGATCGGGAGGTCGATCTCGCTATGATCGGGATCGGGGAGGATACGATCGCGAGCGTGGCTCGAGGGAGCGTGTACGGTCACCACCGCGAGATCGTGATCGATCAAGGTCCAGGGATCGTCCGGGATCGAATCGGTACCAACAGGATGGTACGAGTGGGGGGAATACCCCTTATACTGGTGCAAATGCTTATGGGGGGGGGCCCGGGAAGCTTTCCTCCAATGCAATTGCAGTCGACGGCGGGGGCTGCTGGTGTTTATTATACCGGTCAGCTGCCGATGCAGCAGGTGCCGGGGGGATACGGCCAAGCGGTACAGCAGTACTATGTACAGCCACCGCAGCAGCAAGGGCCTTCGTACCCGCCCCCACCGGCATACGTTCCGCCCCCACCTTTTCATCCTGCGGGCAGTATGGGGGGGAATCAAGGATCTCCGGGAATGCAGTTGCAGTCGCAACAACAGGCGCAGGGTATGGCGTTTGGATTAACGCCAGTGGACACTCTAATGGGTGTGCAGGGCAAGGCTCAGGAAACGCAAGCTCTGGAGCAGCCAACGCGGGAGCAGCGACAAGTGCCTGACTCGGAAGTGAGGTCCTCAGGGAAGATAAGTCGGGTGAGTCACCTGTCGGCCACGGAGGCGACGAGGTCGCTCATGACTTGTCATGTGATGATAGGATTTGCGTAAGGACGCAGCGGGTCGAGGAACCGACATTAAGTTTGGCGTTGGAGGGCTATGATAGACAGGATACGAAGGTTGAGGACCTTGATAGTCACCGGGACACGTTGGGTCCAGTGATGAGTAGAGATACGGACCTTGATAGGGTTGTCGTGGAAAACGCGCTCAAGGATAAACATTTTGGTGGTTACGAAGCATTTTCAGTGGACGGGTGTGGCCCGGGGAAAGCTGAATTGCCTTTGCTTTTCACTAAATTTTTTATTGAGGATGTACAAGAGGAAGGCGTTATCGGAAACGATACAATGGCATCTCTGAATGTGCTTGGCAAGGAGTTCATTGAACTCTGGGGCAAAGAGTCATGGTTCAGACACGGGTTTAGGCCGTGTCGTGGACGGGTACAGGAGTGGGTGGTATGACGGTGATATCCGGATCAGTCATGCTTACCTTCCTTTTGAAGGACGGACAGTCTTTCTCCCATAGGTTTTGGGTCGTCCCAGCCTTTGCTGGTGGTCTCCTGTTGGGGCTGAGGAGCCTGAGGCGAATGCATGCTCGGATCTATACGGATCTGAACGTGGTGCAGTACGGTGGATCCGAGGTGGCTCCACGGTACGCGGTGGTACCGTATGAACCGTTATGGCGAGGAAGCCGGTGTGCTGGAGCACACATTGGGAATGTGAGTGTCACTTCAGTCGTGCGCGCCGACTGGGCGGGGACAAAGGTGGTGTCCGTGGAAGGCATGGAGTCCACGGTCACTCCCCAGGTTCAAGAGCCTGTCACAGCCTCGTTCTTCCATGTATGCACGATAGAGTCGGGGGACTTTGAGGACTTCAGGGTGGTTGGTGACAGTTCTGACGACACAAGTTGGGAGACGGAATATGTCATTGCCACAACCTCTGGCTGGGCCTATACGAACCCACGCGACACGAGGGTTGCGAATGTGGTATGTAGGGATTCCGCAGAGGACGAGGCGGTATTGATCGCGATAGAAGCGAGGTTGGAACACCTCTATGCAGCAAGGGAGGAATTGTTGCGCGGTAAGATCGCTGGCATGGAGGATGCTGGTGATCAACACGTCTACATCGACGTGCATTCTGCCACTATGTCTCATGTGGTATGAAATGTTACTCAACACAAGCTGCCGGTCAAGCAGCCTGAGCCTATTGTGGAGGCATTCCTGAAGAGTCACTGGGATGACAAGCTGTTCTTTCCAAAGGGGGTCAAGGCCATTAAGGAGGTTTTGAGGGCCCGCCTGGCGGTGGAAGATTTCACTATAGTTATCCCAGTGGGCACTCGGACGGAAATGTGGTGGCAGGACATTGAAGATCACCTCATTGATGATTCAATTCCGATACCGCATAGGGGTCATAAGTTGATCTTGGCTTTGCGGTTGGGAACGAAGGAAAAAGCGTTGGCTTACGGAGCTAAGCTGGCTCAGCGAGAGATGGCTGAAGTCCGAACACAAGCCTTTTCTTGGATCACGGGCATATATCATCGTACGCACGCGATGCAATATGCGATCATCATAAAGCATTTAGCTCAGTTGGCTCAATGTAAGGGTAAGGAGGAGATACGATATCATGGGACGATGGCGCACGAAGATGAGCGTCCGATACCAATGGAGGATGTGGCACAGTTGTCACGAAAGGCTTCTCCAAAGGAGATAGAGGAAGCAAGGATAGCAGCGGAAAAGGCTATCGCGGAGGAATATAGTACTTGGGAAGGTACTATGAAGGAGCGGGATGCACTCAAAGGAATATTGGAGGATAATATGGAGGTATTTGGGCCTCTTGAGGCTGGGTCTGTTCGAGGTTACGAGGCTAATTTTGGACGGAAGCATGGCAAGGACGTGGTGGGTCACAGGAGACAGTCACGCATGAGCTATCATGAAGATCGGATGGCTCGGGAGATTACTCAGGAGATTACACAGGATAGCACGCCTATCGGAGGTGTCTTCACAAGTGAATATGGCGCCCAAACCGGATGGGTCCTTACGTATGTGTATTAACTATTACAGGATCAATAAGATTCTGAAGCAGATCGAAGCGCCGGTACCGGATCTCAGGAAAGGGATCAATCTGCTCAAGCATGCAAATGTAAATACGACATTGGATCTTAAAAGCGGTTTTGGCAGATCCCTCTTAATGAATCATGTCGATACCTTACGGCATTTATGGTCGGAATGACCACATATGTGTGGAAAGTGTTGCCGATTGGGCTTAAATGCTCACCGGGACTATTCCAACATGCAATAACTAAGATGCTCGGGAAGGAGTATGATGACGAAGGGACGGTAGCCCGTCTGGGAACGACGGAGGATTATGCGTATATAATCATTTATTCAGAAAGCATGGAAAGACACGTGGAGCACGTGAAGGACGTCTTAAGACGTATCAGTGCATTTGGATTACGGCTTAATGCAAAGAAGTGTGACTTTTCGCAAAGTAAGTTACAGTACTTGGGGTATGAGATCTCCGAGGGTCGCTGTGTGATTTCTCAGGAGAAAAGGAATTATGTGGCGTCTATGCCGATGCCACAGACACGAACAGGTTTACATTCCTTTATCTCGCTAGCTCAATATTACGAAGAATTTATTCCGGGCTTCGCGGAACAGGCGGCGGTGGTAAGAAAGTTTCTGAAGCAGGGGGTTGGAGATAGCCCTTGGCCAGAGGAGGTCATTACGGTTATAATGGAACTCAAGGATGAGATTTCTAAGGACCAGAGACAAGGAGGACGAGTCCTTGTGCTGCCTGATTGGAAGTAGCAGTTTGTGCTGGACACGGATGCGTCAGCATATGCGGTGGGAGCAGTGCTTCAACAGATGGACAGGTCCATTGAGTAACTGCGGCCAGTGATGTTTATCAGCAGACAGCTGATACAGGCGGAAAGGGAATACTGTACTAGGCAGCGTGAGGCGCTTGCTATAGTATGAGCTTTTCAACGGTTACTGGAGTATCTCTGGGGTACACCTAACATATTGGTGAGGACAGATCACCACAAGCTACAATAGCTCATGTCGACAGACCATACGGGTAGGTTGGCAAGCTGGCAACTGGAGTTGGCGGAATATGACTTCACCATCCAGTACATTAAGGGCAAGAGGAATGTTGTCACTGATTTCTGCTCTCGTTATGAGAATAAGAGTGGAGAAAAGGAAAAGGCTGTGGATGACTTACAGCATCGGAATTCAGTACGGGAGGTGCGGATGGCACAATTTGAGTTTCGCACACAGGTGGCGATTATGGGACATGGTGTGGATCTCCATGAATGGGAGGAACAAGGGGCGGAGGATGCTAAGTTGCCAGCGGGGCTTTGGTATCACACGTTCACTCATAACAATCACCAACGCGATACGCGTAGTGAGGAAGTGGCTGCTGTGGAAGCAGTCGAAGTGGCAACACAAGACAAATGTCGGTGCTGTTATTCTCAAGTCGCCAGAGAGGCATGTGAAGATGTCTTATGTGCGGAAGCCAGAGCCGCCGATAGAGCTGAGGAGGTGGATGTTAAGGATATACGAAATGGTATCCTTAATAAGACTTTATTGCAGAGAGGTTCAATGTGTCTCAATTTGGAGGATGAGGAAAAAGTGAAGGACAAACATCTCTTTCAATTACAGGAGACTCCTTTGGTACATGGGCAAGAATGGAATTTATGATAATGAGGATAGTTGGTTGTTATGGGTTCCGCAAGAACTTAGAACATCGTTGATCGCGGCACATGATTGCCTGATGCAGAGTCATCCAGGGGTGGAAAGGATGATATGGTTTTTCGCAGGTTTTGGTGTGATAAGCTAGTGGAAAGGGTTAAGGAATTTGTGAAAGGTTGCACTCTTTGTCAGATGACCAAGCTTCCATATAAGCAGAATATGGGACTCAAAGGTGAGTTCGATATCACTTTGGACATTTTCGATACTTTGCATATCGATCATGTTGGTCCATTCCCGGAAGCGGGAGTAGGAAAATTCAAATATTTGTTAACGGTAATTGATCGGACGTGTAATTACGTCATCACTGTTCCTGTTACGGATGTGACCGCGGAGGTTACAGCGACGGCATTGATTGATCAATTCTTTGGCAGTATCGGAATTCCTAGAAGGATGATCTCGGATAGAGGTACGAGTTTTGTGAATGAGGTTTCGCAAAGGATTGCCAGGTTCTTTGGGTTTGATTGGCAGTATGTAACTGCTTTTAACCCAATAGCCAACGGAAAAATTGAGCGGGTGCATAGGACGCTCAAGGCAGCGTTGAAGACCTATTGCAAAAATAGTCAGATGGGTGCACGTTGTGCCTATGTTCACGTTCGCTGTCAACAATTTGGCTTCAGCGTCATTGGCAGGACATGCACGAGGTGTCAGTCCACATCAAGTGGTATACGGGAAAGCACTGAACACACACACGGAACTGTTGTTTCCGCCCGATAAGTGGGAACCATGCGAGCTGTTAGGAGTTCGATTGCGAGCTATTGCTGAAGCGTTGTAAGTCAGTGATTATCCTTGAAAGATAAAATGGTAATCATAATTAATAAAGGTAATTACTGTCGGACCAGTTTGATATAAAAAATATATGTAAAACGTTAATATCAAATTACAAATGGAATGCAGATGCAACGTGCATGCACAGAAATGAAATACTAACAACATTACAAAGGCAATATATATATATATATATACATAAATTTTTTATTTTTTTATTTTATTAAAAAAAGCACAAAACAAAAAAGGTATTACTCTCAAGTATGAGAAACGATCGAAACGATAAAAAATAAAACGCTGAAAGTATGATAGACTAAGGTCGTATCTTATTCGCAAGTAAAACAATATAAATGGACCTTCGAAGTATAGTATGATGGCCTAGGAGAGAACTGCAGTGGTTGCTACAATACTATGGGGGAGGGGGGGTAGTAATCGTTTTTTTGCTACTAGTACAGCTTAGAGAGGGAGCGAGAGAGTGAAGAAGGCAAGGGGAGAGGGAGGGAGGGAAGGAGGAGGGAGGGAGAAAGGGAAACAGTAAGTGAGGGAGTGAGGTGGGGAGAGAGAAAGGGAGGGAGGAAGGGGAGGGAGGGGAGGCAAAGGGAGAGAGGAGAAAGGATGAAGGGAGTGAGGGGAGGCAAAGGGAGAGAGGAGAAAAATGAGTTGAAAGCTCGGCTGTTTTCCCATTTGAAGGTTCCTTACTACTAGTAATCCTCACTCCCTCAGTCAGCATTTTTCTCAATCAATACTCAAGATACGAAAATGCAAAGCGCACCATTGGAAAGCTCTTGTCCTGAGCTTTCAACTGGTGGTTTGAGAGTTGTCGTATCCGTGGCACTTTGATTGATGGAGAACACTGAGATAGAAGTCGGAGGGGTTTTGCTTGTTGAAGGCTCCCAGTGTGTGACAAGAGAAGGCGAAGAACACGAGAGGGACTTGACTCCCTCTTGCATGCACAGAAATGAAATACTAACATTACAAAGTCATATATGGGTTCAAACGTTGGAAAAAAAAACACACACACACACACACACACACAAAACACAAAACAAAAAAGGTATTACTCTCAAGTATGAGAGACGGTCGAAAGGATGAACAATAAAACGCTGAAAGTATGATAGACTAGTGTCGTATCTTATTCGCAAGTAAAACAATATAAATGGAACTTCGAAGTATAGTATGATGGCCTAGGAGTGCTGCAGGGGTTGCTACAGTACTATGGGGGGGGGGTATTGTTTTTTTGCTACTAGTACAGCTTAGAGAGGGAGCGAGAGAGTGAGGAAGGCAAGGGGAGAGGGAGGGAGGGAAGGAGGGAGGGAGGGAGAAAGGGAAGCAGTAAGTGAGGGAGTGAGTTGGGGAGGGAGAAAGGGAGGGAGGGGGGAAGGGGAGACAGGAATAGCACCATTCTGTAACATAACTTAGTAACTAGCAACACACTTGATCCGTAATATCAACAGCGCCGTCGATAATATGACCCGTGAAGGTCTTTTCGAGTTCAGTCCGAAGTTCTGGGTGGTGTAGAACAGGTCTTATTGATTGAGAAAAAGATGACTTCAAAGTTGCTTCTGTGAGGCTGCTGAACAAGTAATGGTGCAGACGACACGCTGTTAGCAGGGAGTAGGGGAGGAAAGAGGGGAGCTGCGGTGGGAGCTGAGGGGAGAGCTGCGGGGAGAGCTGAGAGCTGAGGGGAGAGCTGAGTGGAGAGCTGCGGGGAGAGCTGAGAGCTGAGGGGAGAGCTGAGGGGAGAGCTGAGGGGAGAGCTGCGGGGAGAGCTGCGGGGAGAGCTGAGAGCTGAGGGGGGAGCTGCGGGAGGTGCACAATCTCCTCAGCGCGAGCCATTCTGTACGTGTGTGCATGCGCATGTGCAAGTACAGATTTCTTCATCAAAGTCGGAATAGCAAGAGGTGAATAGGTACATTAGGAAGGTAGGTAATACTAGATAGGCATATCGCAGTCGTAAATGGATAGGTAGGTTAGGTAGGTTAGAGCCGAGGTAGGTAGGTAGGTAGCAATGTGTTACCCTGACTGGCCGGGGTATTCCGGAGCGCGAACAGTTTCGGTCTGTTGCGTAACTTCGGGCTGCTGTGGTACGTCACGGACGTAACGGACGTAACAACTGTCGTAGCCCTGGCGGAGTCCGAGAGGTTATCACTGTCAGT
>WBZZ01004058.1:137500-145000 GCA_019918135.1 Paulinella micropora | reverse complement strand
TTAGTCAGTTAGTCAGTTAGTCAGTTGATACATACTTGATTGTACGTGCAGACTCGATGCTCGGTGAGGTAGGTTGGTGAATAGGTGAGTTAGTTAGTTAGGTAGTTAGTTAGTTAGTACATACCTGATTTTACGTGCAGACTCGATGCTCGGTGAGGTAGGTTGAGTTAGTTAGTCAGTTAGTTAGTTAGTTAGTCAGTTAGTTAGTTAGTTAGTTAGTTAGTACATACCTGATTTTACGTGCAGACTCGATGCTCGGTGAGGTAGGTTGAGTTAGTTAGTCAGTTAGTTAGTTAGTTAGTTAGTTAGTACATACCTGATTTTACGTGCAGACTCGATGCTCGGTGAGGTAGGTTGAGTTAGTTAGTCAGTTAGTTAGTTAGTTAGTTAGTACATACCTGATTTTACGTGCAGACTCGATGCTCGGTGAGGTAGGTTGGCGAATAGGTGAGTTAGTTAGTTAGTTAGTACATACCTGATTTTACGTGCAGACTCGATGCTCGGTGAGGTAGGTTGGTGAATAGGTGAGTTAGTTAGGTAGTTAGTTAGTCAGTTAGTCAGTCAGTTAGTTAGTTAGTTAGTTAGTTAGTCAGTTGATACATACCTGATTGTACGTGCAGACTCGATGCTCGGTGAGGTAGGTTGGCGAATAGTTGAGTTAGTTAATTAGTTAGTTAGTCAGTTAGTCAGTTAGTTAGTTAGTTAGTTAGTACATACCTGATTTTACGTGCAGACTCGATGCTCGGTGAGGTAGGTTGAGTTAGTTAGTTAGTTAGTTAGTACATACCTGATTTTACGTGCAGACTCGATGCTGGTGAGGTAGGTTGAGTTAGTTAGTAATCAGGTGTGTACTAACTAACTAACTAACTAACTAACTAACTGACTAACTAACTTACCTATTCGCCAACCTACCTCACCGAGCATCGAGTCTGCACGTAAAATCAGGTATGTACTAACTAACTAACTAACTGACTAACTGACTAACTAACTAACTAACTAACTAACTGTACGTGCAGACTCGATGCTCGGTGAGGTAGGTTGGCGAATAGGTAAGTTAGTTAGTTAGTCAGTTAGTTAGTCAGTTAGTTAGTTAGTTGGTGCACACCTGATTGTACATGCAGACTCGATGCTCGGTGAGGTAGGTTGGCGAATAGGTGAATTAGTTAGTTAGTTAGTTAGTCAGTTAGTCAGTTAGTCAGTCAATTAGTTAGTTAGTTAGTTAGTTAGTACATACCTGATTTTACGTGCAGACTCGATGCTCGGTGAGGTAGGTTGAGTTAGTTAGTCAGTTAGTTAGTTAGTCAGTTAGTTAGTTAGTTAGTAAGTTAGTTAGTACACACCTGATTGTACGTGCAGACTCGATGCTCGGTGAGGTAGGTTGGCGAATAGGTGAGTTAGTTAGTTAGTCAGTCAGTTAGTTAGTTAGTTAGTTAGTTGATACATACTTGATTGTACGTGCAGACTCGATGCTCGGTGAGGTAGGTTGGTGAATAGGTGAGTTAGTTAGTTAGGTAGTTAGTTAGTTAGTACATACCTGATTTTACGTGCAGACTCGATGCTCGGTGAGGTAGGTTGAGTTAGTTAGCTAGTTAGTTAGTCAGTTAGTTAGTTAGTTAGTAAGTTAGTTAGTACACACCTGATTGTACGTGCAGACTCGATGCTCGGTGAGGTAGGTTGGCGAATAGGTGAGTTAGTTAGTTAGTCAGTCAGTTAGTTAGTTAGTTAGTTAGTTGATACATACTTGATTGTACGTGCAGACTCGATGCTCGGTGAGGTAGGTTGGTGAATAGGTGAGTTAGTTAGTTAGTCAGTTAGTTAGTACATACCTGATTTTACGTGCAGACTCGATGTAGGTTGGTAGGTGAGTTAGTAATAGTTGGTTAGTTAGCTAGTTAGTTAGTAAGTGAGTTAGTTACTCAGCTAGTCAGTTAGTTGATTCATGCCTGAGTGTACGTGCAGACTCGATAATCGTTGAGGTAGGAGAAGTTCCTTGTACTTAACCACAATGAGCAATGACTTCAAACGTTTCGTTCTCAGCCGGTTCTGATCTTTGCCGCTTATGTAGTGGCTCATTTGAAAGCTCTCAAGAGCTTTCTAGCGAGCCATAACACAGGTTGTGTATGCAAATACTGACTGAGATCAAAGCGCTTGAAGTCATTTTTCGTTGTACTTACGAAATAGGAACTTCTCAGGTTGACAGGTAAGTAAGTTTGTTTGTTTGTTTGTTTGTTTGCTAATACATACCTGATTGTACGTGGAGGCTCTGTGGTCGGTGAGGTCCGGCTTGAAACAAGCACCTAGATAGACAGGTAGGTAGGTAGGTAGGTAGGTGGGAAGGTAGGGTAGGTAGGTAGATAGGTAGATAGGTAGGTAAGTAGATAGATAGGTAGATAGGTAGGTAGGTAGGTAGGTAGGTAGATAGATAGATAGATAGATAACCTCGGGCAGGCTTGTGAATGAGAGCTCCGTTTCATCCCTCATGTTTATTGCTACTTCCAACGCCTAAGCATTCATTCATTCATTATTCATTCATTCATGCACCTCGCGTTGACTGCTACTTCCCACGCCTAAACATTCATACATTCATTCATTCATTCATGCCCCTCGCGTTCATTGCTACTTCCCACGCCTAAACATTCGTTCATTCATTCATTCATTCATGCCCCTCGCGTTCATTGCTACTACCCACGCCTAAACATTCATTCATTCATTCATTCATTCACCCATTCATTCATTATTCATTCATTCATTCATGACCCTCACGTTCATGGCCACTTCCCACGCCTAAACATTCATTCATTCTTCATTCATTCATGCCCCTCGCGTTCATTGCTACTTCCAACGCCTAACATTCATTCATTCATTCATTCATTCCCCTCGCGTTCATCGCCACTTTCAGGACCTAATCATTTCATTTCATTTCATTTCATTCCATTCCATTCCTTTTCATTTCATTCCATTCCTTTCCATTTCATTCAATTCATTTTCATTTTTATTTTCATGTTCATTTTCATGTTCATGTTCATGTTCATTTCATTTCATTCATTCATTCATTCATTTCCTTTCATTCATTCATTCATTTCATTTCATTCATTCATTCATTTCATTCATTCATTTCATTCAGTCATTCATTCATTCATCATTCATTCTGCTCCACGGCATCGCCCACTGCCATTTTTCTTCCTTGCACTGCCTTTTTTCCCTCCACGGCCACTTTTCTTCCTTGCACTGCCTTTTTTCCCTCCACTGTCTTTTTTCTTCCTTGCACTGCCTTTTTTCCCTCAACTGCCTTTTTTCTTCCTTGCACTGCCTTTCCCCCCTCCACTGCCTTTTTTCTTCCTTGCACTGCCTTTTTTCCCTCCACTGCCTTTTTTCTTCCTTGCACTGCCTTTTTCCTTCCTTGCACTGCCACACTACTTCCTTTTTCTTAATTGCACTGCCTTTTTTCTCCCTTGTACCTCCAATCTTTTCACCAGCGACTCGGGGGTCGGCACAAAGACTGGTATATCCTGTAAGAAAGTAAAGTAAGTAAGCAGCAGCAGCAGCAACAACAACATCAACAACAACAACAACAATAGCAGCAGCAGCAGCCACGATCCATGCCAGTTATTATTATTATTATCATTATCATTATCATTATCATCATTATAAGTCAGTCAGTCAGTCGGTCAGTAAGAACCTGAGGACTCTCGTCATCAACAGATCAAGACCAACCCCACCCCCCCCCCCCCCCCCCCACACCCACCCACCCCCAGATACACACTTAGAAAGCAAGCTCTGAGACATAAGCAAGTAAGTATGTACCTGCGAATTTTCGCCAGATCGAGAATTCCAGGGGGCCGAAACTGGAGAGAGAGAGAGAGAGAGAGAGAGGTATGTGATATATATATACATATATACATATATATAATGTATATATATATATAGAGAGAGAGAGAAAGAGAAAGGAGAAAAAAAAAAAAAAAAAAAAAAAAAAAAAAAAAAAAAAAAAAAAGACAAGGGCTCATACGACGACTGTATAGCTCCTGGACAGCATCGTTTATCGCTATACATTACACACATGCATTCATTCATTCATGCATGTATTCATTCATGCATGCATTCATTCATGCATTCATTCAATTTCACAGTAATATGATATTAGGACATAAATGACAAAATCAATATTACATACATATTAATAAGATATTACATGTATGACATAATCAATATTACATATATGACATGTAACCCATAGGTTACATGAAATATATAACATACATGCCATCGATTACATAGATATAACATTAATCTGTTACAGAAATTCCATATATGGCATTTTTGACATACGTGGCATTATATTACCATATTACATATATTTCATACCCGTTCTGAGCCATCTGCACGCTAGCACACTTGCAGGGCGGTGCTTTCTAATTGCCTTTCTTCCTCTCTATATTACCTTTTCCCCTCGCTCTATTACCTTTTCCCCGCTATATTGCCTTTTCCCCTCACTCTATTGCCTTTTTTCCTCGATCTATTTCCATTTCCCCCTTATCTTTTTTATATCGCATACCGTTCTGAGGCACCTGTCCCGTATGTACGGTAGTGCTTGTAGCGTTGTTGCTATCTCGCAACCTACACATGTGTGTGTGGGGTAGAGTTTGTAAACAAGATAGAAGCTTGAGGTGGAAAAGGCCATGGATCGGGTGTGTGTGTGTGTGTGTGTGGGGGGGGGGGGGGGTGGGGCAAGGCAATAGATCGAGGAAAAAAGGTAATAGAGCGAGGGGAAAGGGCAAAAGAGCGAAACAAAAAGGCGATAGAGGGGGGGAGGAGGGTAAGGCAATAGATCGAGGCAAAAAGGCAATACAGCGAGGGAAAAAGGCAATAGATCGAGGCAAAAAGGCAATACAGCGAGGGAAAAAGGCAATGGAGCGAGGGAAAAAGGCAATAGAACGTAGAGCGGGGGGGGGGGGGGGGGGAGGGGGAAGCAAGATAGAGGAAACATGGCAACTGAGCACGAAAAGGCAGTGGATCGAGAAAAAAAGCAATAAAAATCGAGGGGAAAAGACAAAAGATCGAGGAAAAAAAGACAATAGATCGAAGCAAATAGAAAACAGGGAAAGGAAAAAGGCTAACAGAGCGACTCGGAGGGTAAATGGCAATAGAGCTTGCGAAAAAGGCAATAGCAACAAGGCAATAGAGCTTGCGAAAAAGGCAACAGATCGAGGAAAAAAGACATAAAGTGTGTGTGTGTGTGGGGGGGGGGGGGGGGGGGGGGGGGGGGGGAGAGAACGTGTTTAAGGCTGGCGTGGCCAGGCTGGGGACTCCTGCCCTTCTCGGCCGGGCTGCTCACTAGACCCCTCTTCTCTTCTTCGCTGGAGGTGCATGAAGCTGCTTGGCGAGCCTTTGCTTGGTTCAAGCGTCTCGTCAAGCTTTTTTCCCTGTGGGGAATAAAATAAATTGTTATGATAGCGGATCTCTCCTCTCTTCTCTCTCTCTCTCTCTCTCTCTCTCTCTCTCTCTCTCTCTCACACACACACACACACACACACACACCTCGACACACCACGGT
The DNA here is from genome assembly GCA_019918135.1 of Paulinella micropora. Taxonomy (NCBI): domain Eukaryota; phylum Cercozoa; class Imbricatea; order Euglyphida; family Paulinellidae; genus Paulinella; species Paulinella micropora. The sequence continues at coordinate 139,446 of WBZZ01004058.1, read as the reverse complement.
CAAGCTCTCTCTCTCTCTCTCTCTCACACACACACACACCTTGACACACCACGGTCAAGCGCGCGCTCTCTCTCTCTCACACACACACGCACTCTCTCTCTCTCCCTCCCTCCCTCCCTCCCTCTCTCTCTCTCTCTCTCTCTCTCTCTCTCTCTCTCTCTCACACACACACACCTCGACACACCACGATCAAGCGCTCTCTCTCTCTCTCTCACACACACACACACCTCGACACACCACGGTCAAGCGCTCTCTATCTATCTCTCTCTCTCTCTCTCTCTCACACACACACACACACACCTCGACACACCACGGTCAAGCGCTCTCTCTCTCTCTCTCTCCTCTCTCTCTGTCTCTATCTCTCCCTCTCTCTCTCTCTCACACACACCTAGACACCGAGGGTTCCCACACCACGGTCAAGCTCTCCCCCACCCCCCCCCCCCCCCTCTCTCTCTCCTCTCACCTAGACACCGAGGGTTCCCACACCACGGTCGAATTTGACGAACGCGGAGCATGATCCTACATAGATAGATAGAAAGCTAGACAGAAAGATAGATAGATAGATGGATAGATAGATAGATAGATAGATAGATAAATAGATAGATAGATAGACCTTTTTGTCTGTGAGGTTGTTGGTCCACCACATCTTTTCGTCTGGTTGCTCATCTATCGTACAAGACAATACAAAGCAACAAGGTTGTTGGTCCACCACATCTTTTCGTCTGGTTGCTCATCTATCGTACAAGACAATACAAAGCAACACAATAATACGAAAAAATTACAATGCAAAACAATACAATACATTAAAAAAAAAAATTATTGTTGTTGTTTCTTTTTTTCTTTTCTTTTTTTTTTCTTAGATTTTTTTCTTTCTTTTTTTCTTTTTTTTTTATTATAACTTTCTTGTATGATACAATACAATACAATACAATACAAGACAATACAAGACAGGGCAGGGCGACAAGACAAGACAAGACAAGACAAAAGACAAAAGACAAGAGACAAGAGACCAAGAGACAAGAGACAAGAGACAAGGGGCAAGGGACAAGAGATAAGAGACAAGAGACAAGGGACAAGGGACAAGGGACAAGAGACAAGGGACAAGAGACAAGACAAGACAAGAGACAAGAGACAAGACAAGACAAGACAAGACAAGACAAGACAAGACAAGACAAGACAAGACATATATAACCTTTTTCATTCGACGTTAAGGGCGCTGGAGTTCCATCCCTGTATGTATGTATGTATGTATGTATGTATGCATTTATGTATGTATGTATGTATGTACATACCACTCGACAGGCCCTTCGTGATCGGAACTACCTTTCCATTGACTTCGATGATTGGGCATCTGTTAGTAATAGATAGATAGATCGATAGATAGATAGATAGATAGATATCTCGATAGATAGGTAGATAGATAGATATCTCGATAGATAGATAGATAGATAGATAGATAGATAGATAGATAGATAGTTTTCGATGATCTGCGCTGCTTAAGCATATGTTAGTATTATGTATATAATGTATATTATGTACATTATGTGTATTATGTATGTTATGTATGTGATGTATGTTATGTATCTATGTATGTATGTATATGTATGTATGTATGTAACAATAATAATAATAATAATAGTAATAATAGTGCTTCTCTGTCAATGGCTGATGCAAATCTGCACATGCGCCTCCATCGTCTCACCCGTGAGGGGAGTACGAAGAATTGACGATAGGCTCTAATGACACTCCCGCACGGGCAGTTCCAACACTTCCAGACGGACCGGTATGTTCGATGAAAATACTGGTGGCACCGACGGGAATCGAACTGGCGACAGGGCCCAGATGGTAGAACTTGACCACTGTGCTATCACGGTGTCCATAATAATAGTAATAGTAATAATAATAATAATAATAATAATAATAATAATAATAATAATAATAATAAT
>WBZZ01004058.1:130000-132500 GCA_019918135.1 Paulinella micropora | reverse complement strand
CAGAAAAAAGGAGCTTCTGATTTCGTCAACCAAGGAAGTCTGTGGGTAAAGTATTAACCCGATGCCCAGCTAAGCCGTGATGTTTGCACGGAAGGGACTGATACAGGCGATACCAAAGCCAGATAGATAGATAGATAGATAGATAGATAGATAGATAGATAGATAGATAAATGAGATGTCGCAAAGGAATGTAGTCCTTGCAAAGGAACGCAGTTTCACATCAAACAATAATTTGTGTACTGTGCATGTGTCCGGGATGGGAATCACGGGTAGACTGTGTTCTGGAAAAAGAAGAGGAGGAAGGACGTTGAAGAAAAAGGCAATCTAGGAATGGAGAGTGGGAGGATAAGGAAGAAGAGAAAGAAAAGGAAGCCGTTAGTCCAAGTGTTTTGAGCACCGTAAGCTTGCGCAAGCTACAATGATGACATTGTATGAGGCCTAAACCCCCGCAGGGACCTAGCCCGGGCTATGCAACACTGGACGGCTATGATGGAATGCAGTCACCAATACGGACTAGAGGAAGATTAGTCCAATTTTTGACTGCACAGGAGCGATAAATCGCAAAAGAGCAACGAGCTACGCAGGAGGATAGCTTGAAGCAAAGGGATTTGGATTGGGGATGGGAAAAACCCAAGGCGCGGAAACATCGATGAACAGAGAACGATACCATGCCGCGAGCCCCGCATTCGATTGGTCGAAGGTGGCAGGTCCATCCGTTGTCCTCGATTTGAGATTTGAGCTTGTTGTATCGGTTGGTCTTGTAGGCTCGTGCGTCAAGGATGCTTTCCTCGACCGGGCACGTTAGCTCGATCAGAATACATATCTTGGTAGACAGTGACCAGACAACGATATCGGGGCGGAGGTCAGTGACACAAATGTGGACAGGAAAGGCTTGCTCAGAACCGGTGTATTGGGTTTGGAGTTGCCAATCGTTTGCAAGGAAGTCTGTGGGTAAAGTATTAACCCGATGCCCAGCTAAGCCGTGATGTTTGCACGGAAGGGACTGATACAGGCGATACCAAAGCCAGATAGATAGATAGATAGATAGATAGATAGATAGATAGATAGATAGATAAATAGATAGATAGAGATAGAGATAGATAGATAGATAGATAGATAGAAATGATGAACCAAAATTGTATACAAGTATGTATGCATGCATGTATGTATGTATGTATGTATGCTGGTTTGTTTGTTTGTTTGTTTGTTTGTAAGCATGTATGTATGTATGTATTTGTTTGAATATATCAAGGACTTTCGTTAACATAACGTATGTGTGTGTGTGTGTATGCACGCACCATATAAAGGTCCTGGGCCGTCCTGTTCACTTTGGCCTCCACAGGCTCGAAGACCTGGCAGGAAAAGCATGTTAGCAACATTAGGGCAATAGACAAAGACATTTGCGGCAATGGATAGGACATTAAGGCAGTTGATAGGAACATAAAGGCAACAGATGAGAACATAAAGGCAACAGATGAGAGCAATCAGGCAATAGATAGGAACATTAAGGCAATAGATATGGACATTAAGGCAACAGGGACATTAAGGCAATATACAGGGATATTATGGCAACATATAGGACATTAAGGCAATATATAGGGGCATTGAGGCAATAGATAGGGGCGTTCAGGCAATAGATATGGACATCAAGGCAATAGAGAGGAACATGAAGGCAATAGAGAGGAACATTGTGGCAATGACCTGCAGCAGCTCCTCGACGGAGACCTGACAGCTCTGCTGGGCAGCGGCCTATATATATATATATATATATATATATATATATATATATATATATATATATATATAGAGAGAGAGAGAGAGAGAGAGAGATCTGACAGCTCTGCTGAGCAGCGGCCTAGATAGATAGATAGATAGATAGATAGAGAGAGAGAGAGAGACAGAAAGAGAGAGAAAGAAAGAGAGAGAGAGAGAGAGAGATCTTACAGCTCTGCTGAGCAGCGGCATCGATAGATAGGTAGATAGGTAGGTAGGTAGGTAGGTAGGTAGGTAGGTAGATAGATAGATAGATAGGCAGGTAGGTAGGTAGGTAGGTAGGAAGATAGATAGATAGATAGATAGATAGACAGATAGATAGATAGATAGATAGATAGATAGACACACCTTATTGCTAGTGATGGCAAGCATTCTTGAGTACATCGTCTCAAACGTTTCTACATACAATACATACATACACACATACATGCATCCTTAAAATATACATACATACATACATACATATATATATATATATATATATATATATATAAGTAAAGCACGAAAGAAAGAATGAAAGAAAGAGAAAAACATACATACCTACGAATAGCGGCAGCCGGAACGGGCTATCAGCGCTGAAGTAACGAATCCAGATGATGAGCATCTTCTCTATAGCCTTCGCTTCCTAGAATAGGAGCAATTTGGCAATAGATAGGGACATTAAGGCCATGCTTAGGAACATTAAGGCAATAGGTAGGAACATTATGCCAATAGATAGGAATATTAA
>WBZZ01004058.1:72500-77500 GCA_019918135.1 Paulinella micropora | reverse complement strand
TCCGTAGAGTAAGTGATAAGATCAACTGATGAAATATCGACTAATGTCAGAAAAAAGGAGCTTCTGATTTCGTCAACCAGGAAGTCTGTGGGTAAAGTATTAACCCGATGCCCAGCTAAGCCGTGATGTTTGCACGGAAGGGACTGATACAGGCAATACCAAAGCTTCCTGGTACCAGGCGGGGCCAGGGCTCGTTCCATAAAGCGCCCCTTGCAGAACGAGCTCCCACCTCCATTACAGAGGGCCCAGTAAGCAGATGGAGAGATAGATAGATAGATAGATAGATAGATAGATAGATAGGTAGGTAGGTAGGTAGGTTATCCTAGAATGTTGGCGAGAGGAGGCGGAGCGCAGGATTTGCTTTTTTTTCCTACATTCGCAGGTGTCCCCCACTAACGACAATCTTTTCGCTTAATTTGCGTAATTATTATGACAGGTCTGAAGGTGGAGCGGACCAGCTCACAGCTGCCTGACGGCTCTCTCTACGAAACCTCTAGAGGGACACACAACTTCATCTTAGAAGGTTGGTGGGAGGTGGCTGATCGAGGCTATTGCCTTTTTGTCCTTCATTCACAGCTGTCAGCCGATAACAATAATCTTTTTCTGAATGCTGGAGACAAGGAGGCTACGACAGGAACAATGTTGGGAAAGGTAGGTTGGTATGTATATATGTATGTTTGTTTGTACGTACGTATGTATGTATGTGAGTGTGTGTATGTGCGTGTGTATGGTATGTATTTCGTGTATATTATGTATGTATGTATGTATGTATGTGTATGTATGTACATGTGTATGGTATGCATTTCATGTATATATCACGTATGTACGCATGTGTATATGTATATGTGTGTTTGTATATGTATGTATGTATGTATGTATGTATGTATGCAGTTACGTATGCATGCATACATAGCTGGAGCGATTACTATTCTGCAACGACACACATACATACATGCATGCATGCATACATACATACATGCATACATACGTATACAAACACACATATACATATACACATGCGTGATATATACATGAAATACATACCATACACAGGCACATACACACACATACACACATACATACATGCATACATGATATATACACACCATACACACGCACATACAAACATACATACATACATGCAGCTAGGTATGCATGCATATACAGGTGGAGCAATTACAATTTTGTAACGACACAGCGAGTATATGTATTTATGTATGTATGTATATATGCATGTATGTTTGTATATGTATGTATGTATGTATGTATGTATGTGTTTGTATATGTATGTATGTATGTATGTATGTATACATGTATGTATGTATGTATGTATGTATGTATGTATGTAGGTGGAGCGCATACAATTCTGCAACGATACAGCGAGTGTGGAGTCCACCGTTTTTTCCACAACATACCCTTACGTTTCCACAGTTAGCTATAAAGAAGACAGTAGTACTTTCGATATCAATGCAAATGTATCATATGAGTATCGACAAAGCCTGGACATGTCTAGTTATCCTAACCCTGAATCTCAACATCGCCTCCTCTCCCTCCTTTCGTCGTTTTCTTCTTCTTCTTCTTCTTCTTCTTCTTCTTCTTCTTCTTCTTCTTCTTCTTCTTCTTCTTCTTCTTCATCATCATCGTCATCTTCTTCTTCTTCTTCTTCTTCTTCTTCTTCTTCTTCTTCTTCTTCTTCTTCTTCTCCCTCTTCCCCGCATGATGCTTCCTCTCTCCTGCATCCAATCGCCTATAAGTTCTATTCCTATCTATTCGGAAATTCTTCACACACTCCAGACAAGTTAAAAACACAAAAACAAACAAATAGCAAACAACAGCAGCAGCAGCAACAACAACAACAACAACAACAACATACCTCAGCACAGATCTTATTGTACTCCTCCCCTTCCTTTCCCCTTCTACCCCGTTCGCTCTTCCGCTGGCCCCACGAGGTGATCATCTTCTTCTTCTTCTTCTTCTTCTTCTTCTTCTTCTTCTTCTTCTTCTCCTCCTCCTCCTCCTCCTTCTTCTTCTTCTTCTTCTTGTTCTTCTTCTTGTTCTTGTTGTTGTTCTTGTTGTTGTTGTTGTTGTTGTTGTTGTTGTTGTTGTTGTTGTTGTTCTTCTTCTTCTTCTTCTTCTTCCTCTTCTTCTTCTATTCCTCTTTTTCTTTTTCTTCTTTTGTTTCTTCTTTTTCTTCTTCCTTCTTCATCATATTCATCTTCTTATTGTTATTATTATTATTATTATTATCATCATCATCTGGACACCGTGATAGCCCAGTGGTCAAGTTCTACCATCTGGGCCCTGTCGCCAGTTCGATTCCCGTCGGTGCCACCAGTATTTTCATTGAACATACCGGTCTATTTCTGGACCAGTATTTTCATTGAACATACCGGCCCGTCTGGAAGTGTTGGAACTGCCCTTGCGGGGGTGTCATTAGAGCTTATCGTCAATTCTTCGTACTCCCCTCACGGGTGAGACGATGGAGGCGCATGTGCAGAAATGCATCAGCCATTGACAGAGAAGCACTATCATCATCATCATCATTATCATTATTATTACTATTATTGTTCAACAAGCCATATCATTTCCTCACTACTACCTCAGTCTTCCGCTTCTTGACACGCTATTTCCTATCCTGTACTATAGTGTATTATATTGCACTATACTATACTATAATATACTATACTATACTATACTATACTATACTATACTATACTATACTATACTGTACTATGCTATACTGTACTATACTATTACTATACTATACACACTAAACTACACTAAACTACATTAATTACACTACAACAGTACATTACACTACACTCAACTGCGCTGCACTGCGCTGCACTACACTAATACTACACTACACTACACTGCACTGCACTATACTATACTATACTATACTATACTGTACTATACTATACTATACTATAATGTACTGTGCTGTACTGTACTGTACTGTATAGTGCTGTATTGTACTGTACTGTAGTGTCCTGTACTGTACTGTACTGTACTGTACTGTACTGTACTGTACTATACTATACTATACTATACTATACTATACTATACTCTATACTATACTATACTATACTATACTATACTATACTATACTATACTACACTATACTATACTATACCATACTATACTATACTATACTATACTATACTATACTACACTATACTACACTATACTATACTATACTATACTATAGTATGCTATACTATACTACTACTATACTCTACTATACTCTACTCTACTATACTATACTATACTATACTATACTATACTATACTATACTATTCTATTACTATTCTATTACTATACTATACTATACTATACTATACTATACTATACTATACTATACTATACTATACTATACTATTCTATTCTATACTTTACTATAAAATACTATACTATACTATACTATACTATACTATACTATACTACACTATACTACACTATACTACACTATACGATACTATACTATACTATACTATACTATACTATACTATACTATTATAATATAACTATACTTATACTATACTTATACTATACTATACTATACTATACTATACTATACTATACTATATATACTATACTATACTATGTTATACTATACTATACTATACTATACTATACTATACTTATACTATACTGTACTATACTGTACTATACTATACTATACTATACTATACTATACTATACTATACTATACTATACTATATTATACTATATTATACTATACTGTACTGTACTGTACTATACTGTACTATACTATACTATACTATACTATACTATTCTATTACTATTTTATTACTATTCTATTACTATACTATACTATACTATACTATACTATACTATACTATTCTATACTACTCTATACTATACTATACTATACTATACTATACTATACTATACTATACTATACTATACTATGCCATACTACAGTACTATACTTATACTATACCTATACTATACTTATAATATACTATACTATACTATACTATACTATACAATACTATACTATACTATACTATACTATACTATACTATACTATACTATACTATACTATACTTATACTATACTTATACTATACTGTACTATACAATACAATACTATACTATATACTATACTATACTATACTATACTATACTATACTATACTATACTACACTATACTATAACTATACTTTTACTTATACTATACTCTACTATACTATGCTCTACTATACTATACTATACTATACTATACTATACTATACTGTACTATACTATACTATACTATACTATACTGTCTATACTTTTCTATTGGAGTTCTTAACACCTGTATATATAAAGGAGAGAGAGAGAGAGAGAGAGAGAGAGACACAGAGAGAGAGAACCATTCACAGCCTCGCTATTACCTTTCGCCGCATGTATAGTATCACTAACGCCCGTATGTATTTGTGTGTTTACGGCGAAGGCTCGGCCTGGACCAAAAGCATCCATAGGCCCGGCCGCGACGCGCCGCAGGCGAAGAAGAGCCATGGCGCGTGACGACCGTTACTCACGAAGAGCCATGGCTACTAACGACCGTTACTTACCTGACGACCGTTACGATCGTTTTGACAGTTATGACCTTTATGCAGCCGGTCAGTCAGCTTATTTATTAATGATGACCTTGATGGTTATATTAGTGTTTACTATCTCCAAAACCTGTGCCATACATTCATACATGCATACTTATAAGAATAAATCTGTATGTCTAGATTGAAGGATTTTTCACGTGCCTTTTTGTGTGCTTCTATACGTACATATATACATACATACATCATACATACATACGTACAGGAGAACAAGGCAAAGTCTCCGAAGTGATAGTTCGCAAATTTCTATCTATCTATCTATCTATCTATTTATCTATCTATCTGTATATCTATCTCTGTTTTGTGTTTATGCGCAGCTTTGGAAACATTCAGGACTGAGCAACTGCAAAAACGTATGTAGTTTCACTTCTATCTC
>WBZZ01004058.1:0-65000 GCA_019918135.1 Paulinella micropora | reverse complement strand
TTTCATTCTGCGACCTTTTCAGAATTCCCAAAGTGATCAAGACAAGAAGTACAAACCCTTGCTGTTTTTGTGTGTTGCAGGATGTCGGGCAACGACATGAAGAGGAGCGACACGACTCAGAGCAGGAAGAGCCTGAAAATGAGGTAATTTAGTCACTTGGAGCAAATGTCTATTGACTAATTTCATTTATGCTTTTTGTTTTATGTGTATGCGGTTTCTTGTATAGGATGCTATGGTACTGCTTGAGGCACAGCAAGAAGCACAGGACGCACGCGATGCACGTGTTCTGGTAATAAGTTTTTTTTTTTTTTTGCTTTCCTTTATGTGTGTGTATGTGTAGCAAACCGATGAAAAAAATACACCAGACCAAGCAGTTGCGGTAATTATTTTTTTCTGTTGTTTGGTTTTCATTGTATACTGAATTAGGGAATCACTGATAGTGTAAGTAATGTATCACTTGAGCAACCTGATTGAAATAGACCTAGAGGTAGTAGAAAAAAAGGGGCGAAAAAAGGTGGTAGACCAGAAGGTAGCAGTAACGTTGTTATCAGAATTAGTGAGGTTCATGTCGTAATTAACAAGGAGGCTGGCGAGTCGAAGTGGTCTTTTGCAGAAAAGCTCAATTCTATTTCAGTTGTCGTGTGGGTGTTTCTCTCCACCAGCCGAAATTTTCAACTACATTGTTGTTTTGGTGGGTGAGAACCAGATTCTGTTATTATGGTAAGATCTTGGCCCAACGTCGCAGAAATAGTCTCACATTTCGGCAGGCTCGTCAGAACGATTTATAAAGCATATCAGGTTGCTTAATTAAAATCAGTTGTTAAGCATAACTTTTTGTTGCAGATCTGCATTAATGATATGTCAAACAAATATTGATATGCACGAAAAAGTTATTGCAAAATGTTTCCTTTTAACTTATTTTTATTAAAACTCTAACTTTTCAACTTTCTTTTTTATTCTAGCACTGCTCCGTATGTTTTCCGGTTTTACATCAATGATTTTAATAAATTAATATTTTTTTCTCTTTTATAATTTGTTTTACTTTTTCTGATAACTACTCCTTCGGTTCTTCTTCTTTATGGTGCTCTTCAACATTAGTTTTTAATAATTCTGACTGTCGGACTAAGTCTTCTTCTGATAGTATAACTTTGAAGCCTTTACAGCCCTTAACCTTAAGTATAGTTTTACTGAATTGCTTGTCGCGTTTAGAAAAAATAGTTCTTTCTAATTCCTTTCTTACTCTTGTACCCTTAGGGAATTCATTAATTAAAAGATTTCTGTATATTTCTTGAGTGTTTTTTTCAGTCCCTTCAAAAACATAAATCGGAACTGCTTTAATTGATGTATGATATGTTTTATTATAAGCATCAACAACCTCATGAATAATAGGAACCCATTGAAAATTTTCATTAAATTCCTATATTAAGTTTAATTCATTTCGTATTGTTCTAATAAACCTATCAATTATACCCATTGTTCTGTGATCGCCTACTTGGACATTCCTATGTTCGATATTATTTTGTCTGAAATATTCAGCCACTTGTCCTTTGAATTCACCACCATTATCTGAAGTAATTCTTTCAGGAACTTTTTTTGTAAATATTTTTTTAACCCTTCTAAGACATAACCTGTTGTTTTATTTTTGACTGGCTCAATCCACCCACGACGGCTATATACATCAATAGCAACTAATCCAAAATTATAGTTAGCATTACCTTTCTTTGTTGCAACCTTTGACATATCCATTAAATCAATAAATACTTGACTTAGTGGTTTTGCTTCTGGTGATGTTATCGTGTTCCATATCTTAGCGGGCTTTGATTGAAAATGTATTTCTGCCACTTCTTCAAGTTTTTCTTTCCTCTCTGTCTGCTCAGGAATTTCTTGTTGCTGACTATGTTTGCTGTCTATTGTATATTATTAGAATTTCAAAAACACTATCTATTTCATTATTTTTTCTTTCTTACTTTGCTTCTCTGCTTGATTATAAACATTAACAGATATATTAGATTTCTTACCATTTCCTTTCTTAGATTTAGGCTTCGGCTCTTCTTCACTTTCTTCACTTTCGCTTTCGCTCTCATCAGGCTCAGGCACAGGCTTTTTACTTACTTTCTTCTTTGCTTCCGCTTTCTTTTCTTCTTATTTTCATTTTAGCCATCTTTTCAGGAATGATATCAGTAAAAATCACATTCTTCATCGCTATCACTGCTTTCTTCTGGTGTATCATCTTGGTTTTTTGTATTAATGATATCATTAGCAACACCAATTTCAGCCATGCTGTTTATATTTTCCTCCATCTCTTCATCATCGCCTACATAAGCCTTTCTACACTTTGCTAATTTCTCTTTTGCTATTTCAACTTTATGTTGCTTTTTGCTCTTAATACTTTCCACTGCCTTACTCCAATTCTTGCGACTTGTTTCGGGAGACTGCATTTATACTAAGATCAATATATTTTAGTATTTTTTAAATAAATAATTAAATAAATAATATAATGTCCCAATATAAATCATTACTTGGCCTTAATGAGTTGGCTGTTGATATTCTAAACATACTTAACTTAGACTTAACTAACACAAACATAGTCTGTCTGAATACAGACAGAGTGCCAGAAGATTCAGACCCCATAAATCTTTATTACACTGACGACTGATTTGATACACGACTGGCTACAAAAGCACCGCGGACATTAAAGAACAACTTAATTATTATTGGACTGATAACCGCCTTGACACACGGCTCGCTTAAGGGCTTAATTATTATTGAACTGATAACCGCTTTGACACACGTCTCGCTTTAAAATCAAACGGATATCAAAGAAGGAAGCCGTTTATACTACACAGAGCAACGAGTAAGGGATAATGATGAAATCAAAGCCTCAACTCAACACAGAAGCAATACTTCCAATCTGCACCAAACCAGTTTATATAATTTGATTGACACAAACATATTTGCACAAGCAAGCGGACAATACTTAACTTACAACGATGTAGAAGGCAAATGGAAGAATACAGCCATTGGTTCAATTGATACACTTTCAGATGTAGTCATTACAGCACCAGTGGCGATGAATAGTTATCTAACATATAATTCAATAAACTGGGTAAATAAAACATTTCCGATAAATGTTGATGAAACAGGCAACATTAGTATGGGAAGGAAGAATATAACAGGAGTTAATCTACTAAATGACAAAGGTGTTGATGAATGGATATTTGAGCATAATGATAATAATAATAATGTGTCAGCAGCTGGAAGTATAGAGTCACATAGCGATGTGACGATAACAGGCTTTCCAGCAGATAACCAACTGATTATGTATAGCACAGGACAATGGAGAAACACCACACCACCCTTTCTTAGATTAGACGGCACAGCCAGTATGATGGGGGCACTAAATATGAATGGTTATGCTATTTCGGGGGCTTCTACGTATAATAGAATCAATCTCACTAATCTCGCAGTTGATGGTTCGGTGGTCAAACTAACAGGAGATCAAACCATAGGAGGAATTAAAACATTCAGCAGTATAATAAATGCTAGTGCGGGGATTGATATGAAAAGCCAAAGCATAACAAATGTCTATCTTGTTGATGGTGTGGATGTTTCCGTTCTTGATACTTCGGTGGTTAAACTAACAGGAGACCAAACTATAGCAGGGAATAAAAAATTTACATCAACTTTAGAAGTAAGTGGTTCATCCAATCCTACTACTTTTGATGGTATTGGCATAGCCTTTGATACAAAAATAGGAATGATTGCAGCACAAAAAACAGCAACAGCGACTTGGTATCCGATACAAATAACTTGTTCGTATGTAGAGTTATATTCAGGTAATACTTTAATTATAACCGCAACTGGAACAACATTAAGTTTGAATAACAGCAAAATAACACACTTAGCCACACCATCAGCAACAACGGACGGAGCAAACAAAAGTTATGTGGATACATTAGACGAGCAAAATGTGAAACTAACTGGAAACCAAACCATAGCAGGAATTAAGACATATAGCAGTGGTGTTGAAATAACGGGAAATTCAATCAATTCAACAACAAAGGGCACATTCATTGTTTTCAATTCTACCAGTAATATCGGGTCAATTGCTAGTTTGGATATGAACACAGCAACATATTACAACTTTGAAATTTCGGCGAAAAAAATAAATTTTATTATTGACGTGACGATTGTTTCGTGGTTTAATGCTACTGGCTTAGATTGTAATAGTAGTCGGATCGTTAATCTAGGAGCACCACAGAATGCGAATGAAGCGGTAAATATGCAATATCTGGATGACAATTGTGTGAAACTAACAACAGACCAAACCATACATATGTAGGTTCTCCCCAGTAAAAGTGGTAGGTAGAATACAAAAAAATATTCAGAACTCTACATTAAGATTTAAGAAATAAAACCGATACTAAGTTGTAGTATGAATATCCTTACTAATGTTTTGTGAAGGAATAATTAAAAAAATATATAGATTTGACTACAAACGGTGACTTCAAAGTTGCAGAAACAAGTTGTAAAAAAGCCCTGAAAGATTTGGTGAACGGTTGCACAGAAACACTCGGCCCACCCTTCTTTTTGTTGGAAACAGTGTCGATCCTCTTGCCAAACGACATGAGCAAAAAGGAGGTTGAGGGGGTTGGGGATGCGGAGTCGCCTCCTGTGGTGGAGGGAAGTGACATCCCCAGCCCAAAAGCAACCACAGCTAAGGATTGGCGCAGTTGGTCCGTCCCACAGCTGGAATGCTGGGTCTCTGTGAATCGGCCTGATCACAAGCTGCCCAAACAGAACCATCAAAAAGACCCCGCAACTGTGAGGAACAAAAGTTTGTTCTGTCTTCCTCGTGCTCATATCTTTTTGTATGTAGGGCAAATTCGTAACAACATGGAAGGAGCAATTGTTGCAGGAGGTTTGGGAGCTTAAAAATATAGAAATTGAAGCCCCAGGCATAGGCGAAGTGAGGAAAAGTGCTAGAAATCCTCCTGGTCAGTTACAACAAGAAGAGAGGAAGACTGAGTGTAATGAACCCAAAAAAAGAAAAGTGGTGAAGGCCGAAGAGGTCACAACAACAGTAACAACAACAACAACAACAACAATAACAATAATAATAATAATAATAATAATAATAATAATAATAATAATAATAATAATAATAATAATAATAATAATAATAATAATAATAATAATAATAATAATAATAATAATAATAATAATAATAATAATTATCATGAATAATAATGATAAAATAATAATAATAATAATAATAATAATAATAATAATAATAATAATAATAATAATAATAATAATAATAATAATAATAATAATAATAATAATAATAATAATAATAATAATAATAATAATAATAATAATAATAATAATAATAATAATCGCGCTCTCTCTCACACACACACCGTCCCCCCCCCCCCCCTCTCTCTCTCTCTCTCTCTCTCGCTCTCTCTCATACATACATGCACATAAATTCATACATACTAGGCGAATCTCTACGAGCAGGACTGCACTCCGGAGGATTTGTTGTCCTTTAGTGTTCGCCGACTTTTGCAAGCTCCGTTTGTCTATGGTGATGATGGTGGTGCCGGTTCAAAGACGAGGGTAATATCCCTTTTCCCACCACCCTGAGCAAGCAATGGTTCGCTTCTTTCTTTAGCAGAATGGGACTTTGCAGGACAAAGGTACCAAATTAATTGGGGAAGTGGGAGCGGAGCCACTGGCAAGGGCATCACATGTCCCAATCTCCTTTTTTACACAACATGTCCCAGCCGCACATGGTCTGCTTACAAAAGACATGCTAGAGTTCGTTCAGTTTGCTTTATGCACTGTAGAGGAGGAAGAAAGGTTCCTTCCTGGTGCCCTGCCACCAACAGGCGATGACATCGCGAAGCCTTCTTTACAGGAATTGAAGGACCATCCCTCCTGGACTATAGCTATCCAGGATGGGAACCACTTATTCTTTGCTGAGCTAGGGGACGTGGAAGACATTCGGTGGAAAAATAAAGTAGTCACTGGTTTGAGAGAAGTCCCAGCTCACAAACTCCTCTCTTGGCCTGACCCAGCGGTCTTAACCATGCAGGAGAGTTTAAAGAAAAAACATTTCCCAGCAAAAATGATCAACAAGAGGCTTAAGGATAAAATTTGGAAACTCGATACCAGCTGGACAAAAAAAGGGGAGGAAGTCTGGTTTGACGTGGAAGATATTATTTACTGTTTTCCAGGTTTCAATCCCAAAACAAACACAGTGCCTTTCACTGTGCAACAAACCTTGGGTGCGCATTTCCAACGACAACAGTATAATCATTTCCGTTTTGCAAACACACGTAGTTTTGTATCTCGTTTCCTATCTGCGAAGGTTGTTGTCTCCTTAAATATGACATAATTCAGTATTTTCTTACTGTGGAAATGACATAATTCATAATTACGTCTGGGTGGGCGTTAGCAGTGAACTTGACTCATGTAGATACAGTCCCGCACATGATTAAAAATAATGCATGCAGTTGTTATACATACTTACAAACCACTTGGTATATTAATAAAATAATATTACCAGCAGCTTATTCAGCATGTCTACTAACTTGATCAAGCAGAAAACCGGTCTTGAAACATTATTTTCATAGTGCACTGAACTTGACTAGTTTAAAAAAAAATCCTACACATGATTAGAAATAATGCACGTAGTTGTTATACATACTAACACACCAGTTGCTATATTAATGAAATAATATTACCGGCAGCTCATTCAGCATGTGCTTCAAGCTTTTGAAGCATAAAAGAGGTTTTGAAACATTATTTTCATAGTGAACTGAACTTGACTAGTTTAGAAAAAATCCCACACATGATTAGAAATAATGTATGTAGTTGTTATACATACTAACACACCCCTTGCTGTATTAATAAAATGATATTACTGGCAGCTTATTCAGCATGTGCTTCAAGTTTTTGAAACATAAAACCTGTTTTTTTTTTTTTTTTTTTTTTTAAGTTTTAATATTTATTATTAATATTTACTTACGATCCACCTCCCAGACGCGGAGCGGTATGAGGAATCCACTCGTCATCATCTACACACTTCTGTTTCTTCTGCTGCTTGTTTCCCCTTCCTCCTTTCTTCTTCCTCTTGAAAGAAGAAGAAGAAAAAGAAGGCTGAGAAGAAAAAGCAGCAGAAGAAGAAGAAGCAGTAGAAGAAGAAAGAGGAAGAGGAGGAGAAGGAGCGAAGGCAGTTTGCACGTGTCCGGTGAAAATGGATGGCTCCTGTTGGCTCAATTCATGGAGCCAAGCGTCCACATCACCAGGACATATCTCATCAAACCTGCCATACTCCAGCCCATCTACACCAACACATATCTCCTCATGCTTTCTTATCCAAGAAGGCCCAGAAGCAGCATACGAGCTACCGCACCCGATACTACACTTCACATACTTCTCACTCTCCGCCCACACATCACACAGCGGGTTTAAGCGAGCTCTCCAGTGCTGGAGCAGACACTCGACATCATCTGTCCAGCGTCTGCTCGAGCACGAGAAATGAGCGCGCTTATGCTTGCCGTTGTAGTGTTCGATGGCCTGAGTGTTGTAGTCTATGAAGGAGATATGAGGGGTGAGTGGCAGTAGCTCATAGGCATGATTGATGAAAATGTGGATGTAGACGGTGATGAATGCAGGTGATAGAATAGGTAACCTAGCCCTCCTATCTTTCGGATCCTCTTCATCTACATCATTCGGCGCCCGCCCTCTGGGAAAAGTAAGGGTATGAAAGAAGCGGCGCATGGCGGCCTGATGAGATGCTAATTCCTCTACAGGCAGCCCCTCTCCTTTATGAAAGACTAACCACAACCCGTACCACTCCACCCATACATTTTTCAACTCCTCTCCTCTTTCGGGATTCTTCAGTATCTCACCTAAGTCTATCACTCCCTCTTTAACCTTCCTTGCTAGCTTCCTCGCCATGTCACCACTTAGCTCTTTCCACTTAAAGTTACATGTTCCCTGAGTCTCTCCTTGGCCCTTAGGCCCGAACCACCAATACAGTCCACCTTTCTTGAGTTCGCTTTTGATTCTCATTAAAACTTCCTGATGCTTATCTTTACCCCACTCTATCTTCTCAGCCAATACGGGGTCGTCGCGGGCGCGGCCCCACAACTCACCGTGTAAGGCCTCGTTGATGAGATGGTTTAGAAACCTATTCTGTACGCGGATGAATAAATGCAGCGAGTCAGGAAGGCGTCGGCGCAAAGGTATGAATGGAAATAAATCTACTCTGTCATCCATGGCCGGGTGCTGACACTTGTCAGCATCGGTCATGATGGGGTAGGATGTGAGTGTGTCTTGAAGTTCCGGGCCTTTGGTCACCAGGCAATAGATGCATGGGTGCTTTCCTCTAAAACTACCTGTCCCGTGCCCGGCGACTGTGGCCAAGAACTTCAAATCGCCCCCTAACCAAAAAATATAAGACCGATGTAGGACATGAGGATCTGCATAGCCATGGTGAGCCAAAGGCCTGCCGTCTGCGTTATACAGATCCCCTTGCTCCTGGAGCAGTTGAAGGTCATGCCTGAATGTGCAACTTGCTAACGCTTGATAGCTGTCACCTTCAGGGGTCAGAGCAAAAGGGAAAACAAAATCTGTAGCTTTGAATTTCCTTCTTAGGTCTTTATCCTGCGGTATGATTCTCATAACCCACAACGTACTTGTTTTATTCTTGCTGATGGATCTGCCATCAGCCTGAACGAGAACATTTACGGTAGACTCTGAAATCTGATAGGTTTTGCATACCCAACGCAAGACCTTTCGCGAGCATAGCTTCACCTCTCGAGGCACCTGTTTTGAAGCCTGACATTCGTCGAAGGTCGGCTTCATGTCAAAGGTGGCCTCAACCGCGGTGCCTAGCTCCTTCCTGACCTCAGAAAACTTGTCAAAAGATATGTTGCCACTTAGCAAACCTTTGGACTTAAGCTTTTGCAACACTGTTTGACTAATGCTATCATTGTCAGCAAAGAGAAGAAGAGAGAGAAGTTGTTTTTGCGGCTCACTATTTTTACCTCCTATTGTATGTGACAAGTCATAGTTCTTCTCCGCCCATCTCCACCACTCCTTGCACACAAAGTCTACCTCTACCCCTGCCCTATCCGCAAGGTGTTGTGCAAAAGCATCCTGCATGACTCTCACGTCTGCTCTTATATTTCTCTTTCCTCTCTCGTTCAACTCACTGTATGCTTTCTTCATCTTGGGGGCGTATGACAACACCCCCACATGTTTGTTAGTTTCAAACTGAACAAAATTACTACCAGCAAGTGGAGAAGTGATATGACGTGTGACTTGTAATGACGGTTTGGTGTGTATGTGTGAAGGTTGAGGTGAGAGAATTGAAAGGTGTGTGCGTATGTCAGCAGGGTCAAAGGGTGAGGAGTCATCTACATTATATCTTCTGGCTAGTGTGCGGGAGGAGTCGTATACACTTCTGGCTGGTCTCCCCCTCACATGCGTGAATGGTTCCTGCCACAAGCAAGCAAAAATATGTACAAACACCCACATAAGCTTACACCTTACCAGCAGACAAAGGCAGGAAAACAAGCCGTACCTGCAGAAAGCAATGAATAAATGCAAACATAATGCACAGAAGACATACATAAACATGTTTCCATGAAATGAAATGAAAACTGACCATGACAGTGGCCTCCAGCTTGTCATCGTTCTGAGCACCAGCGATGATGACAGAAGGGCCCCGTTGTTGCAACTCTACTGCTATACCTTTGGCATCCAGCTCAGCAACTATAGAGGGGAAACAAGAGAAGACACATAAGCAATACATTACAGCTGTTACATGCAAGAAAAATAGATCACACACAACACACACACACTCTACTCCCACACAGTTCCAACATACAAACAGAAACAGAAACACACACAAAACAGATGGAAACAGCATGCAGGCACTCACCTAATTGTCTCTGAACATTTCTGGAGGCAGTCTGAATCATTCTGCTACATAACAGGCACAGAAAATATGATGTATGTATACTAAACAAACAAAAACGAGCACTAAAATTCAAAGAAATTAGTGTTAAGAAAAAGGGGCTTACTTCTGTTGTAGGTGTGCTGCTTTTACAGCGGATAGAGATTTTTGCTGGGCAAGCAGTGCTCTACCCGCTGCTGTCTTTTTTTCATTTTTTCGTAGGTAGGATCGCTTGATAGGAGCCTTTTGGTTCAACCTTGTCTTTTTTTTCACCATCGATTTTCGCCAAGTCGAAATTTATTGCCGCTTTTTCCGCTACTGATTGCATTTTTATGTTATGAATTGCCGCATATGGTAACGGGCCCGCTGCACCAGTTTCATGTCGGAGGTCCATCTGTTCACAGCGAGTGTGTGTTCAAACCACGTTGTTTCAAGCAAAAGCAAGCATGACACAAGTGTTTTCATCAGAAAACTTGGTCTGCTGCTTTCTTGAAATCCTTATTATCTACTTCAATTTTCACATTTCACGACATAGCAAATATGGTGTTTTTAACTGAAAAATGCTCTTTGCATGATGCACTCTGCACTCATTTTTACGCACAAGTGCACAAATAAATTCAAATGTTATGTTGAGCAATCCTGCCAGAGGGTTTTTGCAGAGATGTACGGTATAAAACAAAAACCAGGAAAACATTTGTCGAAAACTAGTTTGTCAGATTCAGAACATACCCCCAGATCACAGCAATAGCTTATATGAACTGAAAAACTAAACATGCCGCAGACCATTCCCACTAAAAACATTGAATTCTGCGCAGACAGCATCTCAAAATCTTGAATATTGAATGAGATTACTCGCTGCGAAATATTTAATGATTCTACCGACCACTAGAACCTACATATGCATATGTAGGTTCTCCCGTATAAAAGTGGTCGATAGAATTCAAAAAAAATTAGAACGGAATATGTAATTTTATTAAATAGAAATTATACATGTTCATAAAGAAAGTGATGGACTAACATATTACGAAAACCTCATTGAAAAATAATCAAAATTGACTTCAAACCAATCAATTTCCCGTCGCCCACCCTTTTTTCCCAACTAATTTGCACACCCCCCACCGGAAAAAAGTGGCCACCTTGCCACCTGAAAAAATGATGCTTGTGATGACCAAAAATCAAAGTCAGTTCTCATACTGTTCCCAGTATGCTCTTCAATAAATTTTTATATAATATCTTTCTCTGTATGCTTATAATTAAATGTACAAAGTTTTTTTACAAAAAGGTAACCTCAAGCCTGCAAACAAACCTGCCAAAGTCAGCAAGAAAAGTGCATAAGGCCCTCACTCAAAATTTTTTAATTTGAATACAAGGCCGGTACTAGTACAAAAAGTTAAGGAAATCAAAGACACTATTTAATAAAAACATTTTGTGCAGAAAGTGCAGAAAAAATTGAAAATCTGTAAAAATCTCAATTAGTATTTTTTTAGCCTGTCTGGAGCCCAGAAAAGGTCACCAACAGCAGGGTTACAAAGAAAGTAGCAGGATTTGAACATATGCAAAACAAAGACCATGTGATTGTGAATAGATTCAGCACATAACATTCCAAGAAAAGCACACACAGCACATATAGGAGCGATACAGGACAGGTGCAAAAAAAGTGTTTCAGGGAAAAGGGAACAACATATGCTACAGATAAGTTTTACAACAAACCATTTTGCAGACAGCATAGGCACAACGTGTGAAACGACTGTACAAGACCACGGGACGTGAAAGGATGCATGAGAAATACACAGAAAAAAAACACAAAACTCTCAAGAGACACGACTTTTACCAATCTCGACCCCGCAAAAACCGTCAAATAAAAAAAATTAGTGCGGCCTTCTCTTCAAAGGCTACGTATGTCGATAGGCCTGTTTGTTTCAAATATTTTTTGGAAATTTTTCTGGTTTCCTCTCCGGGAATTGGCATGATCCTGTCAAATATTTCCAACAGAAATTGACGGGCCGGCTACACCAGTGTCTGTTGGAGGTCCATCTTGACACAGCGAGTGTTTGTTCAGACCACGTTGTTTCAAGCCAAAGCAAGCATGACGCAAGTGTTTTCATCAGAAAACTTGGTTACTCCCGTATTTGAAATCCTTATTATCGACTTCTATTTTCACTTTTCAGGACATAGCAAGTATGGTGTTTTTAACTGAAAAAATGTTGTGTGCATGATGCACTCTTCACTCATTTTGACGCACAAGTGCTCAAATGAATTCAAATGTTATGTTGAGCAATCCTGCCAAAGGGTTTTTGCAGAGATGTACGGTATAAAACAAAAACTAGGAAAACATAGGTCGAAAACTAGTTTGTCGAAATTCAGAACATACACCCAGATGACAGCAATAGCTTATATGAACTGAAAACCTTAATACGGGACAGACCATTCCCACTAAAAACATTAAATTCTGCGCAGACAGCACCTCAAAATCTTGAATATTGAATGAGTTTACTCGCTGCATCAGTCTACCGACTAGTAGAACCTACATATGATATCCTTTTGCCAACTTGTCTCCATCTCCGTTTTGGTTTCTAACTTGTCTAACTCGTGTATCGTTAATTTTTTCCATCACTCTATATGAACCTTTTTAAAAAAAGCTTCACCAAAAATCAGAAAAAATGCGGGTTGTAGGGTGTCCCTACTTCTTCAAGCCAAAAATTCTAAACAAATAACAATTCTTCCAGCTAGCAGGTCAGTCTCAATACTGCCATTGTCCGTTTTAAGCACTCTAAAACTGTATTGCCCGTCGGTCCAATTAATAATCCCCAAGTTGTAGCTAAGATTGGAAATGTTTGCTGTATTGCTGTCTGCGAATGTGCCAATAATCCCAATTCGGTCCATATGAAGAATTTTTGTTTTCGTTTCAGTCATATCATTCATATAGTGGATATACTTAACATTCATTCTAGTTGGGGTAAAGTTCAATTTAATGGTTTTGTCAAATGTTTTGCTACCGCCCGCAAAATCATTACTCAGAAAAATAATCTTCTGGAATTTATAGTCCGTCATGTCGTCTATACTAATCTTTATAAAATTTTTATTAATTAATACTTCTGCTAGGACCGCCTGTGATTTCTATTCACGGGTTAGCGATAAAAAAAATGAAAGTTGTCTTTATTGTATTCAAAAAGGAATAGAAACCAAATTTAAATGTGTGTATAAACCTTTTAGTGATTGGTGTGTTAGTTTTGATGAAGCTATTCCGCTAATCTGCTCAAACGATGCTTCTTGGTATGAAATACAGCTATATGAATGCTCACTTCTTACTTGACGAAGGCGAAGGAAGGCAGATGCCTATTAATAGTGTTAAAATACCCACATAACTGTTGGCAACCTCGCACGGTAAGTTCTTTTCAGACAGCCTCACGATACAAAGGGTGATGATGGCGATAATGATACCCATTTGAAATAAGTTTTTAATAAGTCGGCTGTCAGTTTTTCGCTTAGTCAAACAGCAATCCCAGCTGTCCTCGTATTCGTGGTCTAATTTTTTTTCTTCCTGCTTAATTTGAACATCTAGCACACGGTTTTTGAGTTCGGGTGTAAGGTCTTCCGTCTCTATGATTGGTGGTGGTGTGTGTAATCTAGGCATTGGGAGGAAACACCACTGCTCGTATTTCTGCTACTAAATTTGCTTGGTCTTGTAATATATTAAGTAAAATTTTATTTTCTTTTTCTAAATTATCTACTTTTTCCTCCATGTGTTGAAAAGCACTGACTAATATTGGTATGAAGTCAGTGTATGATATACCTTCAAAGTTTCCATTTCCATCGTCTGCTTTTATTCCACTTTCAGATACAAATTCTGGAAATACTTTTTTCACTTCATCCGCAATAAATCAGTGGTTCTTTTTTTCTTTCTTTTCGTCTGATTTCAAATAATATGAACAGCAATTTATTTTCATCAGTTTATCGCAACAATCCCCGCAGTCTAATGTTTTAATATCTGATTTTAGCCTCCTGTCTGAACCAGCAGACCAAACATTCGCTCCTGCTGCAATATAAACATATCCTGTATTGTTTTCACCATTTGATAGTGAAGTTGACCAAGCATGTAATAAACCACCTGTATTCATTACTACCGCATAACCTGATGAGTCTCCTGCTTTCATAAATATTTGTGGGTTTGTCGTATTGCCTGGTCTTTTTCTTAATGTTAAAAATCCGCTGGATGCTGTTGTTAGGCTTGTATCACTCTGAGCATAGATTACTCCTGTTCCCCTCGCATAAAAATTTAAATCTTGATTGGTATTGCTTCCCGTAGCATATATTGAATTATAACCAAAACCAACTCCCTGTGTCCCGTTGCTGTGTCTAAATTCAACACCAGCAGAAGATTGACCGAGATTGGCTGAAACATATAAACCAACTGGTGAAGCATGAGCCCCACTTCTTGCTTCTCCCCTTATGTCCGCCGTGCTATTAACAACAGATATACCCGCATTTGCCGTTATCAATCCGCTTGCTGTTAATGTGGTTGTTGATATACCCGCATTTGCCGTTATCGCCCCACTCGCTGTTATTGCCTTCGTTGTTAATAAGCCCGATGAACTACTGATGTCTATTGCGGTGTTAAATGTTATATTAGTTCCTACCGCTACTCCTGACGCATATTGAAAAAGGAGATTAGTGCCTTTGGATATCATACAATTTGATGTAGCAGAACTTGACTTATCATTAACTGCTCCGTCCCAATAACAATCAAATTTTAATGATATGTCGCTATGACTATTGTTAATTAATTGAAAACAAGGATAATTTGGGTCGGCCGTTATAAATGCTTGTATATGTGGCCCTGCTACACCAGATGTCCCGTATAATTCTAATCCATCCGTGTATGCCGCCAATCCTCTTGTTGTTCTTCCCAATATTAATGGTTTATCTTGTGCTATTGTTATTTTATCGCTCGCAGTTAGTGTCGTCGTTGATATACCCGCGGTTGAAGTAATTGTCGTTCCCGTTATTGTCCCGCAATTTGTTATATTGTTTGAGTTCATAGCTAAGGCTCCATAAAAACTCATACCCCCAGCATTGTTAAAACGGGCAATGTCAGACGAAGCACTTTTATTATCCAAAAGTTTTGAAATATAAAGTCCAGCCCCTTTTACATCAGATGCTACATTCGTGAATACATAACCTCGTTGGTTCGCGGTTCCGCTTGAAGCAGTATTTAGAGTAAATAAGAAATATTGATAATCACCCGTCGTCTGTGAAAAGAATATGTCTCCTCCATTTTGGTTTAATATCCTCGCCCCATTATATGTGATATTTCCACCATTAATGATATCCACATTATTAAAATCGGCTTGGCTTAATAAGGTCAGTGCTTTTACATCATTTCTTGTTCCATTAAATATCTTAATTCCCGTTATGGTTTGGTCGCCTGTTAGTTTTACATTTTGCCCGTCCAATGTGTCCGCATATCCTTTTGTTGCTCCGTCCGTTGCTAATGTCGGAGTTCCAAGGTTGGCTATTTTACTACTATTACAATCTAGTCCCGAAGCATTTACCCAACCGACGATTGCCCCATCAATAATGAAACTTATTTTTTCGCATTTATTTCAAAGTTATAATTTACGCCCGTGCCCATATCAAGGCATCCGATAGTTCCTATATTGGCTGTGGAGTTAAAAACCACGAATGTTCCTTTTGTTGTTGCATTCGTTGAATTTCCAGTTATTTCAAGGGCACTGCTAAATGTTTTAATTCCTGCTATGGTTTGGTTTCCCGAGGTTTTAACTGCCGAAGTATCAAGGACAGAAACATCAACACCATCAACCAGATTTACATTTGTTATACTCTGGCTTCCCATATTTAGTCCGCCATTTGCTGTTATCGCCCCGCTCGCGGTAAGTGTGGTTGTTGATACTCCCGCATTTGCCGTTATTGCCTTTGAAGCAGTAATTCCAGCATTAGCAATTCTAAATAGTTCATTTATCCCTGAGTAATAAAATATATGACTATCAGTTGAAGCATTAACATTATAAATCAATATATTACTAGCAATACCAAATCCATAAAATCCCGTTGTTGAAGGTGTTCCGCTATCATATAAAACAAGTTTATTATTAGCAATAGCACTTCTATTTATGAAAACACTTTTGCCTGCCCCTACTACCACATTATCGGTTGTTGTTAATGTTGTCGTTGTTATCCCCGCATTTGCTTTGATTTCATTACTAAATGTTTTGACTCCTGCTATGGTTTGGTCTCCTGTTAGTTTAACGACTGCGGTATCAAGGGTGGATACATCAATACCATCAACATTACCAACATTTGTTATGTTAAATCCTCCCATATTTAAACTACCCGTCATAGCCACTGTGCCGTCCTTTGCTAGTTTAGTATCGGTGTAAGCATTCGTTGAAGCATCGCCGTCATAGAATGGGGCTGGAAGTCCGCTGATTGCTGTTGAGCTGTTCAAATTTAAAACATTGCTCGCCAATGTCATTCCACCCCCTGTTGTTGGAGCAAAAAGTATGGACGAGCCGACAATAGTTAATGGATAGCCCGTCGCCCCACCCGCCTCCGACGAATAAATAGAACCCATATTATTGTTGTAATAGAAGAATAATTTGCCTGTGTTTAATGGATTTGAGTCTTTTACACCCACATAAGTAGTAAATGTTTTATTCCCAGTTATTGTTTGGTCTCCTGTTAGTTTAACGACTGCGGTGTCAAGAGCCGAAACATCAATACCTTCAACATTACCGACATTTGTTATGTTAAATCCGCCCATATTTAAATCCGCTATCATCATTGCGAGACCATCCAATCTAAGAAAAGGTGAGTTTGTGTTTCTCCATTGTCCTGTGCTATAAATGAGCAGTTGGTTATTGGCGGGCGTGCCCGTTATTGTAACATCACTGTGTGTGTCTATTGAACCATCTGCGGACACTTTCGCATTGTTCGCTATGTGCTCCGTTATCAAATCATCAACATCTTTTGTATTTAGTAAATTAACTCCCGTTATGTTCAAATATCCGCCCATACTAATGTTGCCGAATTCATCAACATTTATCGGAAAGGTTTTATTTACCCAGTTGATTGAATTATATGTTAGATAACTATTAGTGGCGATTGGTGCGGTTATGACGACATCAGAGAGTGTGTCAATTGAACCAATGGTTGTATTTCTCCATTTACCATCCACATCGTTATAAGTTAAGTATTGCCCGACCGTTGGTGCGGATATGTTAGTGTCTATCAAATTATATAAACTTGTTTGGTGTGGATTAGAAGTATTAGAGCGGTGTTGAGTTGAGGCTTTAACCTCGTCATTGTCCCTCACTCGTTGCTCTGTGTAGTATAGATTTTTTCCTACTTTAATGTCTGTTGTTGATTTTAAAGCCAACCTCGCATCAAATCGTCCGTCAGTGTAATAAAGATTTACGGGGTCAGCATCTTCTGGCACCCTATCTGTGTATAAGCCCACTATGTTTGTGTTCGTTAAATCAAGATTGGCTATGTCCAGACTATCAACAGCTAGCTCATTCAATCCTAATAGCGATTTATATTGCGACATTGTATATATAATTTGGATAATAATCAATCCGATTAAAAATTATTTTTGGTTAGATATACAACCGAAACAAACGATGCCAAGAGGTAATAGAGAGATTGCCATAAAAAATCTTGAAAACCGACAACGGGAGTGAATATAAAGGACAAGTCGCAGAATACTTTAAAGACAACGGAATTCAACATACTACTAACGAAGTTGGCGACCACCGAACTATGGGTATTGTAGATAGATTTATTAGAACAATAAGAAATGATTTAAATGTTATGTGGGAAGTTAATGACGATTTTGTTTGGGTTCCTTACATTTATGAAATTGTTGATAATTATAATAATACATTTCATAATACAATAAAGGCTACACTTATGGAAGTTTTTTATGGTAAAAAGAAAAATGACCAAGAAATATATAGGGCTGGTCTTATTAATAAATTTCCTAAGGGTTCAACCGTGCGAAAAGAACTCGAAAGAACGGTTTTTTCTAAGGGCGATGTTCAGTATTCAAAGAAAGTATATACAGTTAAAGGTCGGAAAGGCTTTAAGTTAATACTTGGCGACCACGAATTAATTAGTCCTCAACAATTATTAAATTCCAAAATGAACGAACAACCAGACGAAGAAGTTAAACCTCAACTAGCCGACCACATTAAAGAAGTAACTAAGGAAAAAAAGACAGTCCACTTATTAAAATCATTAGATATAAAACCTGAAAACATCCGTAGTAGTGCACGGATTAAAAAGAAAAAAGAGATAATGGATTTATAAGTTATTAATAATGTAACCGGAGACTAAATCAAGTCAATTGAATTGAAATTACAAAATTCATCGATCATTTTTTTTATTCAATGATAGCAGGAATTATTTTTTCAATCTTCTCAACATTGTCTTCAAATTTTTTTTGAATATTTGCCAAGCTTGGAGAGAAACATTTCGTTTTGTCTGTCAAGAAGACAACCCACACACGGTCTCCGGTGCTGATATTTTTCACAGAGCTTGCTGCACCAACACCTGTTATATCTTCAAACTTCTCTTCCTTGGTTTTTGAAATTACCAACTTGTTTTCACCTGGACCAACATAGAAAGACTTTTTAGTTCTTGTTGGCGTAAATTTTGTTTTCTTTCCAGACAAATCGACTTCCTTCATTTTTTCTGTTATTCCTGCGAGCACTGAAGCTGGTGCCTTCAAAAACAAAAACATAAATATAAGAAACAAAAAACAAGATAAAAATAAATTACCTTTGCTTCAGCTACAGGTGCAGGTGCAGGTGCTGGCTCCTACAAAAACAAACATCAATGCGATAACATCATCAACAAAGAAAAGAGATAATTACCTGCGGAGCTAGTGCTGGTTCTTCCGCTTTCTTCTTGGGATGCATCACCTACATAAACACACAGAGGGACAATATGTGTTTATGTAGGGGTAGTTTAATGTCTTGCCCAGGACTTTATATATTCAGCTATTTTTACCCCTCAACCCTATTTCTGTATTTATTATATTTATCCAAAACCATATCAAAGCTATCTCCATTACATATTAACTTCCTCGCCTGCTCCTCCTCTCTCAAACTCAATGGTTGTTTTCTAGCTAGCAATCAACTATCCAACAACCTCTCCTCTTTCTTTCTTCTTTCTTTGTCTCTCTTTCTCTTTCTTTTCATTTTATCATTATTTTTCTTTTTTTGCTTCTCTTCTTCTATCTCTACTAATCTTTCGTCTATCGCATCCTCTCTCTCTTCAAGCTCTTCTTTTTTCTTAGTTAGTTCTTTTATTTTTTCATTTATCAATTCAATTTGATTACTTACTGTTATTTTATGCCTATTTACTATGCTTTCTGTTTATCTATATAATATTCTATCCAGTCATTACTGTCTCGCCTTATACTCTCATTATCAGAATTATCAGAATAATTATCAAGATTATCAAGGTTATCAATGTTATTGGACATATATATCACTTTTATATATTTTAGCAAGGGGCAAAATAGCCTTCTTTTCTCTTTGTCAAAAACACGATTTTCAGCAAAGGAGAAAATCTGTTGGTCTATTTTACAGTTTTCGTGCAAAACAATACCTGTCATCAATGTTTCGGTCACGGGCTCGTTTTCCTTTTATTTATCAGTCGCCTATCTAACAGCAACTTCAACAAAAAAAGTCAAGAAAAATCGCAAAACCCGTTATATATTTTTTTCGCAAATTGACAGCTGTGACTGTGTTCAATGTTGAGAAAGACTACGTGTATCATTTTATTTAACCGTTTCCACTTTTTTACGACCGTTGCCATTTTGTCCCGTGCGGGCCGACCGTGTGTGTCCCTGTGGCGGGGCGGGGTATGTCTTGAAAAAGTGTGCCGAAGTGCGACCCTATACTACTCCCAGACACTGCTGTTCATACTGCAACCATTGACTATCAGCCAAAACACATGAGAACAAAAAAGCAACGAAAGAAATACACATTCCCAGTATATTTCCATCCAAAAATATCTAAAAATGAACGATAAATACCAAGTTCCTTATAAATAAGTCAACAATATCGCAACTTCAAATATGTATGATTTTTTCATAGTAATGAGGAAAATTTTCCATACACCGTAAATGATGTTTTTTAGCGACTCTATTGTTACAGTGACGCAATATTTAATAATAAAGATATATATCTAACAAAATTAAAAATGAAGAATACCTAACGTAGAAAGACTACGTACTCTAGATCTCCAACCCAATTATAACTGAGAAACATGAATACAGATTAATGCAATTATGTACAGATTGCGCTTGCATAGTTTTTATAACTTCAAGAAACAATGATATTTAGGTAACTACTAATAACTTTATTTTCTTCAGACAAAAAGAAACATTTTCGTAAAATGATCTTTTGAAACTTATGAATCGTGCATGTTCTACCACTAATATAAGATTTCGCTTACTCTGCAACATTTCCTACGATAACAACAACACATCTAGTATAACTTGCACAAACTATAATATCGACAACATATTGATATATACTAGTCATTATTCTTTTTTGTTTAGAAAGAAGCTGATGTAAAGAATATAAAAATACATGAAAATTAATATATTTTAAAGTAACTAAATATTTTTTGCTGAAAATTTATCTTTTATATACCTTAAATTTTTTTAGAATGTTTAGCATTTATTTACGTTTCAAACTAAATTATTCAATTAATTTTGAAGTTAAAGAGATATTCCTTTTATTATTTGTTTTTATTTTTTCTAAATATTATTCTTACTTCTGTTTCTTTTATAGAATTTAATATTAGTTTTGAACTTAGTTTTGTTTTTTCTTAAATTATCTTTAATGGAACTAGCGAGAAGTAAGTAAATGTGTAAGAAAGTATATATATAAAATGAAATAATTTTTTCGATCAAAGAGAATTGATTAGTAAATTTAGAAAATTTAACATATCACTTAAAATTTTTTCTATGTATTTTACTATTTCTGCATGTTATAAACTGAACTGTTCTCTTACTTTTTGATTCAATCAAATAGATTTTTAGTTTGCTATGTATCTTTATTCTGGCTGTTCGCTGAATTTAATTCTAGTTTTACTTTCTTTCATAGAAGTTAATATTAAACTTGAACTAGTTCTGTTTACTATTAAATTATCTTTTATTAAGTTTCCGAAAAATATTTAAGTATCAAAGGATAGTTAGAATCACACAACTAGATATTTGCTAATTTGATATATAACATCCTCAGATTTCTTATAGGTTCTTACTTACACATGATCACTGCACTCTCAGGCTATCAGAGCTTATTGCATTTTATTGTATTGCATTGTATTATTAGATAATATTCAGTTACAATCTATTAAATTACATCGCATTACATTACATTTAAGTAAATAAATTAACTTACATTAAATTACATTAGATTACATTAGATTGCATTGCATGTATGTATGTATGTGTATGTATGTATGTATCTATCTATGTATGCATGTATGTATGTATGTATGTATGTATGCATGTATGTATGTATGTTTGTATGTATGTATGTATATATATATGTATTTATGTATGTATTCATGTATGCATGCATATATGTATATATGTATATATATATATATATATATATATATATATATATATATATATGTATATATGTATGTATGTATGTATGTATGCATGCATGCATGCACGCATGCATGTATGTATGCATGAGTAGTATAGGGGGCCACTTCGGCACACTTTTTCAGTGCAGTTTCTCTACAGAAACCACACTAAGAGCCGTTATTCGTTATTTACTCTACCTGTTTATAACAAATACAGACAGACAAAAGAAAGAAAAACTGCTACCTTTAAATAATTATTATTTAAAGAAATAAAATAAAGACACATATAGGACGACAAACGAAGACACTCAGAGATTTAGAATGTCCAGAGGTTGTGTTATGGTAAAGAATAACGAAAAGAGACCAATTGTAAAAGTTCAATGGAGAGAAGGAGGAAAGGTTATGTGTAAGAGTTTCTGTATCGGAAAGAAAAAATCAAAAGAGCAAGCACTGGAAGAAGCAAAGAAATATCACGAGGAAAATATAATACCTAAATACGAGGAATGGAAAATTAATTACGATAAAGAAACAAGAATAATCCAAAAAGAAAAGAAAAAAATTTGGAAGCATAAAGATTTTAAGTGTGGATGTGGTGCTGAAATACATAATGGAAACAAAACGCGACATATGAAGTCTCAGAAACATATTTCAGCAGAAAAAGAAAAACCTCCAGTTCCTCCAAGGCCAAGCAAAGAGTATATGGAGAGAATAAAGAAAGATGACGATGATAGATGTAATATGTGTGGATACATGGAACATAACTGCCACTGCGGTTGCGGGTATGGTAAGTATTGATAATCAAAAAGGTTTCTCTGAGGAAACCACTGAATTTCCATTTAAAGACAAGGAGGGTCCTTATATATAGGGGCACACACGAGGCCACGAGGGGACGACCGATTGAGGCAGACAAATATTT
This sequence comes from Paulinella micropora, assembly GCA_019918135.1. NCBI lineage: Eukaryota > Cercozoa > Imbricatea > Euglyphida > Paulinellidae > Paulinella > Paulinella micropora. The sequence continues at coordinate 42,474 of WBZZ01004058.1, read as the reverse complement.
TAATTTTATAAAATTATATTTTCCTTGATATACTATTATCAAACATGGAGACACACACGTATAACGGCAAGGTCTACAGGTTGGATAGATTAAGGGAATATAAGATAAATTACGAAATCAAGTCTGTCAGGGGTCGAAATGTGCTATATATCAAACCGAAGGTAAGGGGGTATAAAATTGATACACCGACAGCCCAAAACTACTTGAACCAAGTAAGAGGTGCGGTGTATTTCGAACACCATGCTATACCAATAGCACCACCTTTACCTACGATTGAAGAGAAAAAAGAACTGAAAGAAAATTACAGAGACTTGTTGAGGTATGGTAATTATGGTATCATAAGGGACGACAGCAAGGAACACGAACTAGGAATAAATGAAAGCCGATATGCGGTAAGGATTAACGGCAACTTCCGATCATTCACAATGCGCGATGTGATAAGATTTATTGAGATCGTGTTGAACGACTTTGTAAAACGACAAGCACCCGCAGATAAGGTTAGCCTAGGTATTGAGTTTGTGGATTACTATGGAAAAGTATCAACAGGCTTACACAAAGTTAATCAAATCTCGGTTGAAAAAGTTTTAGAAAGATTGTCAGCAATATTTCAAAGCAACGAAAGTCTTTACATGGATGAAAACGGAATAAACTTTTATAAATTAAAATTTGTGTTGAAATCTGTTAAAATGCCGACGGGCGGAACAAGGCTACAGGTTTTGAACAAATTTGATATCTACAGAAAGCAAGGAGTAATCTGTATTACTAACAGCGATAACTTATGCTTAGCACGAGCAATCGTTGTAGTGAAAGCAAAAATTGAAAAACACAAAAAATACAAGACGATACTAATGGGAAAAAGAAAGATACAGCAGGAAATGGCCGAGGCTTTACACGATGAAGCAAAGGTCATTAAGGATGTGTGTGGGATATCAGAAATTAATACATTTGCTAATCACATTAAATACAATCTGGTTATTGTTGAATTTCCTGACAAAATCATTTATAAAACAGAACTACTTGATGCGAACGGAGAACGGCTGACTAAACTTTACATTCTAAAGACTGAAGGACATTACGATGCCATAACTAACATGAAGTCTATGCTAGGAAAAAAGAATTTCTGTGAGTTATGTCTAAGAGGGTATAAGGAAAGACCTGCCTGTGAAGCCAAATGTAGTATCTGTGAAACCAACGGATGTAAGGGAATAAATGACAAGAGCCAGTGGAAAGAATGTGAGAAGTGTAATAGAAAGTTTCCAAACACTGAATGCTTTAATAATCACATGACGACAAACTGCGATGTTAAAGCGAAATGTAAATCGTGCGGTCTTAATTACAGAAAGAAGGATGAGCACAAATGCAGATATGCGAAATGCCGAAATTGCAAACTAGTGAAACCGCTTGAGCACCAATGTGAAATAGTCCAAAAAGAAATCTTACCGCCGTCAGAGCAATACATATTCTTTGACTTTGAAGCGACACAGGACACAGGCGAGCACATTGTTAATCATGCGGAAAGCCAGTATTACGATGCAAAGGAACCGCCAGTAATTCACAAGAACATTCAAGATTTCTGTAATTGGGCTTTTGACACTAAACACAGCGGATTTACATTTATCGCGCACAATGCCCGCGGTTATGATTGTCAGTTTATTCTTAAGTGGTTGGTTGATAATGGACAAACTCCATTCGTAATCTATGAAGGTGGTAAGATTATGATGATGACACTTAAGAAGTATCGCTTTATAGACAGCCTAAGTTTTCTTACGATGCCATTGTCAGACTTTCCAAAGACATTCAGACTTACGGAACTTAAGAAAGGTTTCTTCCCGCACTTCTTCAATACGGCAAAAAATAGAAACTATGTCGGTGTAAATCCACATAAGAAACATTACGGCTACGACACGATGCGAGGAGATAAACGAAAAGAATTTCTTGAATGGTATGACGAACAAGTGAAAGCACATAACCACTTTGATATGGCGAAGGAAATCGCTGAGTATTGTCATTCAGATGTTGATATACTGAGAAAGGGTTGTATAGATTTTAGAAACCAGTTTCTAGAGTTTGGTATTGACCCTTTTCAATATACAACTATTGCGAGTTGTGTTATGGTTTTGTATCGTGCTAAGTTTATGCCAGAGAATTCAATTGCGATATTGAAAGCGGAAAAGCAAAACAGGATGACTTCTAGGGCTTGTGTAGAATGGTTAGCATACAGAAGCATGTTAGATAAAACTGATATTAAACACGCATTCAACGGAGGTGAAAAAATGTTTCAACTCGGGCAATCTTGTGTGTATGTAGATGGATGGGATGAGAAAAAAAAACCGCTTATGAGTTTTACGGGTGTCATTGGCACGGATGTGATAAGTGTTGGAATAGCAATGCTTTGAATGTGAAGAAGAATAAGACAATGGGCGAACTATACAAGGAAACAATGAGAAGAGAAAAACAACTTAGCGAACAAGCGAAAGTAATAAGTATCTGGGAGTGCGAATGGAGCCTGATGAAAACCAGTGAAAGACTGGCAGAGGATACAAACGAACGAATTACTGAACAAGAAGGACTAAACCCACGAAAGGCAATGTTTGGAGGTAGAGTGAATGCTTTGAAATTATATTGGAAATCACGACATGATAATGAGTATGCGAAATATATTGACATATGCTCACTTTATCCGACCGTGATGTATTACGACCTTTATCCAAGCGGACACCATATCATAATACGTCCAAGCAACGAGGAGGAAAGAAAAAATATGAAAAACAAAATTATAAACAGAGAATATTTTGGAGTGGCTAAGGTTAAGATGCTACCACCTAGAGGCTTACTACACCCAGTCTTACCGAAGGCGGACAGAGTTAAGATGATGTATTACTTATGCGATAAGTGCGGAATGACTGAGCAACATGGAGAATGTAAGCACACTGATAAAGAACGAGCAATAACTGGTACATGGGCAACTCCAGAAATTTATAAGGCCTTAGACAAAGGGTATAAGTTGATAAAAGTATATGAAGTATGGCACTGGAAAGAACAAAGCAGTAGCTTATTCAAAGAATACATAAAGACATTCTTGAAAGTAAAACAAGAATCCAGTGGATATCCCGCGGGATGTAATACGGAAGCAGAAAAACAAAATTACATAAACAGCATGGAAGTTAAAATGGGAGTTAAGATGGATGAAAGCAAAATATTTAAAAACGAAGGACGGCGAGCAGTGGCTAAGTTGTGCTTGAACTCTGTATGGGGCAAGTTTGGACAGAAACAAAATAAAACACAAAATAAAATGATAAAGGATAAAGATACCTTATACAAACTATCGAACGATAAATCAGTGGATAATATAAATATTAACATAATTAACGATCAAATTGTAGAAGCAAGTTATGATTTAAAACAGGATGCGGTGAGCGACCCGATTAAAACAAATATTGTGGTTGCTTTATTTACTACATGCCACGCGAGAATGAGACTTTACAACATGATGGACAGATTAGGTAATAGGATATTGTATCATGACACAGACAGTGTAATATACACGACTAACAAAGAAACTAATGAGGCAGATGTAGAGACAGGCGATTTACTGGGAGATTGGACTAATGAATTAAAAGGAGCGAAAATAAAAACCTTTGTTGGAGGTGGTCCGAAGTGTTATGGATACTTATTAGATAATGGTAAAGCCAGTATGAAAGTAAAAGGATTTAGTATGAACTATGAAACAAAGAAAGCATCGAATTTACCGAATATGTTAAGTGTAATAAGTTGTGGGCTAGGTATTACGAACACTGAATTATTTGAGAATGGTAAAAATGAACTGGCTGAACTGTTGGAGACTGATGAAGAATTACGGATTGCAAAGCGAATTGAGAAATCTGGAAAAGTAGTTATAATAGAAAACAACAAGATAACGCGAGATAAACAAAAGAAAAAAATAACAAGCGAATACTTAGAAAAGATATTTAGTTTTACATATACGAAAAGACAAGTTATCGGAATTGTAGAGAATGCGATTGAAACTAGACCTTTTGGATTTAAAAAATAAAATATCAAATAATTAATTTTTTTCCATAAAATTTTTTACCACTCTATATAGACCAATGACCACCCTCACCAGACTATCTGAAATTTGGATGACTTTCAATTGAGAAGAATAAGGAATTCTTTTCAGTAAGAGATGTTCAACAAATGATTGACGAAGAAATTAAGGCAATTGAAAAAAGTAGAGAAGGCTAGCCAAAGGATACTTTTCCATTTGGTAAATATAAAGGTAAGAAAATTCAAGATGTAGCGGTTATTGATAAGCCATACCTAGAATGGGTTATGAAACAGCCGTGGTTTGATAAATTTACAGACATTAAAAGTGAAGTAAAAAAATATATTTGATATTTTGTTCTGACTTCGTCATCACAAAACATCGTTTTCTTTTAATTATTTTTCTTTAAATTTTTTCGATGTTTTAGAATAAGCGAGAGTGCGTAGCACGAAGCGCAATTCTAAAATATCATGACTGACCTGTCAACCAAACATGACTACTTAAATGAAATTGACAAATGGAACCTTGATGTTTCTATTAAAAAGCCCACGATTAAATGGACTAAGCCTGACATTGTTTCTTTCTATGAGCAATATAAACCACGTGATGACAATGTGAAAGTAGTTATACCTTTAGAAAACGTGTTGGTTGAAGAGCCGAGCACTCCTTTTAAGGCGACTGATTTAAAAGAGACTGGAATTACCGAAATAAATGCTAATGTTGGCGAAGAAATAGCGAATGCTACATGTACAGAAGAAGGATGTATATTAGAGAAAGATGTTGTTCTTCAATATGGAAAATATGCACACAAAAACATTGAAGATGTAGCCAAAATTGATAAACCATACCTTGAATGGTTAGTTCAACAGCAGTGGTGCCAAAATGTGGATGCAATAAAAAAATTATTTAAATCATTGATATTTTATTCAATTAATTTTTTTTGCTTTATTCGTCTTCTATGAAGTTAGCGATAACATTAACATTTGAACCATTATTAGCAGTAGCAACGGATTTTTGTGTAAAAGTCAATACATCACTAGGAGACAGATATATATCATAATTTCTAATATTTATTTGTTGAGTTGATTGAGAATTTACATATAGTTTAAAAATTGTTGTTCCGTTGGCAACGGCACTCGCCTTTGTATCAGTATCCACAATTGAATACTTAGTATCAACATCTGCAAAACCCGCTCCAGTTAGTGTTCCATTCAATACCATTCTTACTACACACGCCTTACTATCTTCATTTGTAATACTTATCAAAGTGGGATAAACATTTGAATAATTTGTTAAATTAGCACCGCCCGCATCAAATGTTGCTTTATTCCTGATACTAATAATAGGGCTTTCAGTTGTGTTTGCTGCTTTACTTCCTTCCACTTCGTTTGTTATACTTGTGTTTATTGTATTACTTCCTTCAATAAATAATCCAACACTCGCGGTTTTAAGAGTTTGAATTCCGATAGCAGCATCATTCCTCATTAGTGCGGTAAATGGTAAAGTAGTGTTTCTTAGACTTACACCTGTGTTGACATTCGCATACTTAATAGTATGGACTAATTGAAATTCTCCTGTCGTAGGATTTTCAATAAAAAACCTTATAGCACCAAAGCCTAAATATTGAAATTGAATTTGGAATACATTTCCTTTACTCCAATTAATAACGGGCATATCTTTTGTTCCATTACACGGGTCGTCCCAGATTGCTTGTTGAATATAAGTTGTTACCCCTCCTTTGGCATGTAGAATACTCATCCCGACATTAGTTTTATAAAAATAAAAACCATTTGAAAAATCACTTTCACCAATTCCTACACACGAATAATAGGATTTTGTGTCATCAGTTGTCCATATAGCAGTGAAGCGACCAACAACACCCATACCCGTCCGATATTTTATTCTTCTTTTACTTGTTAGGATAGCGGTTGAAGTATTGTTTGCTTGAGTTGCTAACTCTGCCATATTACTATTGAAAGAAACACTCGCATTTGTCTGAGTTAATGACCATATTCGTGTATTAATAGTGTATGGAAAAATTTCCTCAACAACTGGAGTAAGTTGGCTTGTTAGTGCTTCACCGAAAGCGGTTTTCATACTATTGGTTTCAATATTGCCATCATATCCAACTTTTACATTTATAAAGTCTCCGTCTGGATTTTGTGCTATTAAATTTCGTTGGTGGCTCATTGTTATATATTATTAAAAAAAAATTAACTAACAAAATTAATAATTACTTCTTACGACATTAGTATTTCAATTCCCTTAACAAGCACACTTTGTTGAAGAATGGCGAATGTGTAATGGTTGAGATTGTTTCCTGTGGTAGTTGAAACGAACTCATATCGTCTCTCAGTGTCAAGGCTCAGACCGCTTACCTCATAGCCGTCGGTATCCTTATCGCACAGCGGGCGGTTATTATCAAAGGAATCAACATGAAACCAGTTGTAGTGATACACATTTGAATTCAAAATGGCACTCCCCTTTAATTTATTTTTCAAGAGCATATAATCCTCATTTTTCAAAGTATCAACATCAAATTGTTGAAGACGAGTTCCGTCAAGGGTTGTGTAGTATGTCTTAATTTTCTTTGAAGCAGTATTTGGGTAGGCAACACATCAGTTCTGTTATCATTATCAAAAGCAGTGTAAGAAGTCTCAGTATTGTTGAAAGCGGAAGTATAAATACGACGAATTCTTTCACCCTGTGAGCGGTTCATCTTTATAACGAAATTTTGCTGTGCTGTTTGAAGATTTTGTTTCCAAGCAATGGGATATTCAATCTGAAAAGGAAATCCTTCACCAGCGATCTTCTGTTGGACACCAAGAATTACATTTGGGTCGGTTTCCACTGCGAGGAACAAATTCAAATCAGAAATAGTAGCACCAACAGCACTTGCCGCAGCACCAGCAGAGATAGTACTAATATCAGTTCCATAGAAGAAAGTTCGATTGGTCGCCTCCCACACAATGCGCATATCCAAAATTTCATTAAAACCGATTGTCTTATCAAGTTCAAAAATCGTTCCAAACAGCATTCCCAAAGGAAGTTTAACACTGATAACAGGGTCATCGCCAGTATTACTACCACCTTCAAAATACTTCGCCTCATCATAATCTACATTAACAAGGTTGTAATTTCCCGCACCGCTTGTAGCAGTCGCGCTGTCGTAAAACGTCGGGCATTCACACTCGGGACTTTATAGTAATTATTAACTGCTGTTATTAGTGTAGCAGTATCAACAGCATCAGCAATCGCTTTCTTTTCAGTTCTACTTCCTACAACAATCTTTCCAACATTACACTTTTGAAGCATCGCACCAGAGCCAGTTTTACCTTCTGTGGCGGTATCATAGTCTCCGTGATTTTCCAAGGCCTTAAATTTTTCAAAACTAATCTCAGGTTTCCAAATCATCTTAGTGTAATTTCCAACATGTTGAAGATTACACAGATACTGTCCGCTTCGGCTACGAAATTCAATCGTTTTAATCATAGACAGACAATCCATAAAAATACGATTGTATGTATTAGCACCATTGTTTGTTGGTTTGTAAGTAAATCGCAACACAGACCTCGCAAGGTTCAAAGGGCGGGTAGGAATTTCAAATGTGCTTTCCAGTCCTCCCGCAGTAGTGAGAGTCACATTCGCCGACCCTTCACGGCTGGTAAGTTTATTTAATTCATACTTTCCTGACAACAGTTCCTTAGTCTGATGGACTAGTTCTCCGTATTGGACAGGCATTTTTTGTTTTGTTTTTGAAGTAGTGTAAATGAACTAATTCACCAGAATATATTTATAGAAAAAATAAATAATTCTAAAATTAATTGATATTTTGATATTTTAGAATTACGCTTCATTCGCTACGCTCATTCTCGCTATGGATTCAACTTGTTGAATCTATATTCTAAAACATCGTTTTTTATACTGTAATGGTGGTCGATGTTTTACGAAGGCACGAAAGACATGAGTAAAATATCATATTTATCTCTTTTTCAAAAGATTGAAAAATGAATTAAATAAACTAAAATAATTAGTTTCACGATAAACCAATAAAGTCATAACGATACCCAAACCATTAAGATTAATTGCTTGGTCGTTTTCGTCCGTCAAGTAAAATCTAAATATATTGTTTGAAATTAGCGGATAATGTTTTACCATACTCAGACCCGCTTCCATCATAAATGACAGAACCAAAAGGAATTTCGTTGGCTGTTTGGCTGTGTATATTTCTTGTAGCACATGATTATCACCTTCATTCACCAAATCCGATTGAAGATACAGAGTTTTTTTCACCAGTTAAAATAATTACATTTGGCGATTTAATAAAATCATTAGCAAAGAAATATGTTGAATTTCTATCAAAACCCATTACCTCGTGAATACGTGTATCAGCATCAAATATAAACCGCGGTTGAATACATCCGTTACTTGAAACACTGAATGTTAATTTGCCATCCTCCGCTTCTGTGTTTGTATTGTTGCTTGAGACTACATAAGTATAATCATTCGGACTTTCTGCCGTCAGTATCTCAGACAACTTATTTTTTAAGTTATTCATTGTGTAGTTGCACTCAGGTATTGTAATTAAAGCCTCATACCCGTCTTCGGATAATGTAAAAGTATTATATGGTGAAGCCACAGAGTAATACGATTTTGGTACATAAATATGGAGTATTTTACAATGTGTTGGATTGTCTAGCCCCTTCATATTGACTTCGTGTGAAAAGTCGCTGTCTGTCCCCGTTATCCTATTTTTACTTTTTATGTAGTATATACCCGAACTTCTCCCTCCCTTATACTCCATGATATATTAAACAAATAATTTTTGGATATCTGATATATCAAAATATAAACTATTAATGTAATTTATATGTTTGTTTGATTTGAAGTGTGTTTCTTTTACAGAAATTATATCCGATACATTTACTCCACATTCACACGCAAATCTCTTTTGAAGTCTATATTCTCTTTTTTTTAAAAAATGTTTTCTTTATTATTTTCATAATACTTTTTCCAATTGTTTGACCTGTTGATTTTATTGTCTTTTCTATATTGAATTAAATATTCTTTTTTCTCATCAGTCCAATCTTTCCTAGTTCTTCCAGCGATACATCTATTCACACATTTCATATTTCTTATGTATTCTCCTTCTCGCTTTTCCAATTCTATTTTGCTTTCACACTGACACAATTCTATTAATTCAATATAGGCATCGTCATACTCCAACATTTTAAATGAAGTTGAAAAATTCTTCTTATTATTTTGATATTGTTTCATATCATACTTATGTTTAGCAATTATTTGTGCTAATGTTTGAGTTGTTGAACCGATATAAATTTCATTTGTCTGGTGAGACCTGATAGCATAAATTTTTCCTTTTTTGTAGTCTGGCATATTATTTCATATTCTTTTATATTCTTTTTTTAATACATTATTCAGATATACGTATCAAAACCATACCCGTGCTGTGCTTTTAATTTCTCCGCTTCATCTTCTTTCAAATCTGTGTAGCCACTGGCGAATTTAAACCTTACAACTTTTGAACGAAGGAGAAGAAACCGCATAGCAAACCATGCACAAGTTGAGGAAGTATCACTCTGCTCTTTATTTGATTAACCTTCATTAATAAATAACTATCGGGGTGGCTTTGGTCAATTAGTCTTTTCATTTGTTGTTGAAAGTCTTCCGTCGGATCGTAAAGTGCTAAAGGGTCATACACTTCAACACTCCTGTCTTTATCCAGACTTACCCATATAGCAATCCAATGAGACCCCGCTTGTTTGTGATTGTCCAAATTCATAATAAATCCGTATCGCTTTCTTTTTTCTGGATTTAGTTTGTAAATTTCATCACTGGCTATCGCTCCGAGATACAATCCATATTTTTTCATTATGTCGTCTATTTCATAAGTCATTAGTCCCCGCCCCTCTCCAGTTTGTTTGTCTGGCTGTTGCTGTCCAAAGGACGCATCACCAACTTCGTTGGTGCGCTCCTCTTGCTGTGGCTCAGGCTGCGGCTCCTCTGGCTGTGGTTGCTGTGGCTCAGGCTGTGGCTCTGGTTGCTGTGGTTGCTCTGGCTCAGGCTGTGGCTCTGGTTGCTGTGGTTGCTGTGGCTGTTGCTCATTTCTATATTTATTTATAAGCGCATTAACATAATCTTTTTTTCTCATTGAATGAACCCATTCTTTTCGTGATAAATACTTTTTAATGTTTTTTACGGAAAAACTTTATTAATCAAATCTTCTAAACCAGTTCCAGTTTGTAAGCCCAAATATTCTGCGAGTTTCTTTTTTACTTCGTCCTTATTTTGTCCAACATCTATTTTATGTTCTACAATTTTGTCTATTATCCATGATGCCCTTTGGTTCCAACCTTTAACATCGTGGCCTTCATTTTTAAGTTATTCCCTTAGTGCTTCACCAAGAATTTTAATAGTCAGTTTTTTTTCAACATTACTATTTGACAATCCATTCTTCAACATTAATTTGTATTTAGCCTCCTCTAGTTTGTTTCCTATATTTTTATTTAATGCTTCTTGTGCTTCTAGCGATTTTTTCATTTTGTCCATTGTCAGTTTTTGTTCTTGAAATTGTTTTATGCTTTCTGCTATACTTTGTATTTTGCTAGGAACCCAATTATCTATATCTGCTTGAGTAAAAACTCCAGAATTTATGATTAATTTTTTATAGTCTTCAAATTCTTTATTTGGCTTAACTTTTACCTCTGGCTGGGCCTGTTGTTCTTGTGGTTGCCCCTGCTGTGGTCGCATAATATATTGATATTGTGGTGGCGGTGGTAATGTCTGTATCCTATTTTTTCTATCTTCTTCATATTTTACATCATCTATGAGTTTTTGCTCCCTTCTTAGTTCTCTGGCTTTTTGTTCTTGTCGTTCCTTGATGTCGGATAGTTCATTGCGGTGTATCCTTGCTAACTCATCCTGCCTTTCCTTAGCATCTGCTATGTCTTTTCTTTCTTGCCTCTTCTTTTCTTCTTCAGCATCAACTTGTGCTTTTTTCTCTTTTTGGTCAATCTCATCAATCCTTTCGTATTTCTCCTTTCTGAGTTTGTCTAAGTGGTCATTAATGGCGGTTCTAGTATTTTGCTCAATCTCCGACAAACTCTTGACTTTTCGCAAGTCTTCCTTCTTTGTTTTTTTCTTTGCTTTTGGTCTGCTCAAGTATTTCATAAAAAGTTTAACAATTTGAAGTGTGCTCATATCATTTGTCTTTTTACCGAAATTAAGATAATATGTTTTACCCTTCTGGATAATATACGGCTTCCCGCTTTTATTCCTATAAACCCGCGGTGGACGGATTTTCGCCTTTTTCACCTTCCTAGTCTTAGCGACCATTTGATATTTTAGAATTTCACTTCGTGCTACGCACTCTCGCTTATTCTAAAACATCGTTTTTCTTTTATTGAACAAATAAATTGGTTTTCGATGTTTGTTGAAGACGTAGTCTGAAACAAATATCATTTAGAATTTGAGTGCTCCTCGCCCTTTCTGCTTACCATACCCCAGTCTTGATGCTACAGCACCAACACTACCTGCGTAAGGTACCCCGACGCTACTTAATGCTCCCGCAGTCCTAGAGATTAATTTATTATTACGAAGAAATTTATCAACAGCCATTGCGGTTTTGCCCACTTTTTGCCAGTTAATTTTACCGCCAGCCTGCCCCTTGCCCTTCTTCCGTCCAGTTTTCTTTTTACCTCCAGCCATGTTGGTGCTTGAGTTAATAGTTCGTTTGCCGATTGTTGGAATGACTTCAACACGAGTTGTCTTCACTACCATTATACTATGAAAAAAAATTATTAATTCTAAAAATATTATTTAAATCTTTGTGAGAAATTTTTTCTTAACTCGTCATCAACACTTGAAACATAAAGAAAATTAAATCGTTCCTTTGTAGCATCGTGATATTTTTGGAGAAAGTAATCAAAGTCAAAAGATAAGTATAAGTGTTTATACACGAGTTCCATTTTATCCTGAGACTGGCCCGGAAAGATTAATAAATAGTCTAATTGCTTAATTGCTTCTGGTCTAAGGTCGTTTAAATACTGGCTTGACATAATAACCTTACTTTTATAGTGTCTGTTCTTTTTTAACAAATCACTTACGGACTTGTCTCTTAATCCACTCCCTAAATCGTCCAAAACAAAAACTACCTCTGGCGAAATATACTTGCTTGGTCGTTCTTTTGGTGCCTCTGCGGCGCTCTGTTTCTTTTCTTTTCCAAAGTGTAAAAATTGTGGCTTCTCTATTTCTTCTTTGTCTTGTTTTACTTCTCCTTCGTGTTGCTCGTCATGTCTGTTCAGTTTGTCTAACTCATAATCAATGACATTAACACCATCTGATTTAAGAAAGGTATATATTGCCATCGGGTTTCCCCTGTTCTTAAAGTGCTTAACCATTGCTTTATAAATGTAGTCCTTGTGTATCGTTGAAGCAATAATGACAATACGGGAGTAGTATAGGGTCGCACTTCGGCACACTTTTTCAATACACGCCCCCCGCCCACAGGGACACACACCGGCCGGCTCGCACGGGACAAAATTGCAATAGAATTTAATATTTAAAATAATACCGTTAAAATATAAAGACACAGACAGGATGACAAACGAAGGTGGTGCGGAGGGCAAAGCCCCCCGTAGATTTACAATTTCAAAAGGATGTATTATGTTAAAGAATAATGAAAAGAGGCCGATGGGGAAAATTCAATGGAGAGAAGGAAATCAAACGATGTGTAAGAGTTTTAGTATTGGAAAACGAAGAAACCAAGAACAAGCAATCCAAGAAGCAAAAAAATACTACGATGAAAAAGTAAAACCAAAGTATGATGAATGGAAAGTTAATTATGATAAGGAAACAAAAGAAATCAAAAAAGAAAATAAAAGGAATTGGAAGAAGACTCCTTTCAAGTGCGAATGCGGAGCTGAAATAAATAGAAGTAGCAAAGCAAGACATATGAAATCAAACAGGCACACAGCCCCGCCCGCCCCAGCCAGCCCCGCCCGCCCCGCCCTAATTTCCATCTAAACATAGGGGCCCCCGTATATATAGGCACGGAGAGCACACGGCAGACCACGGCGGGGGGCAGACGATTGAGATAATTATTTAATTTTCAAAAAAAATTTGTTAAACAATATATACGATGGAGACACACACTTACAACGGTATTCAGTATAGGTTGGACAAATTTAGGGAACAAAAAATTAATTATGAAATCAAAAGGGTCAGGGGTCAAGATGTGCTTTACATAATACCGGAGGGGTATAAAAGAAAGTATAAGGTGGATACAACAACGGCCCAGAATTACTTGAACCGAGTAAGAGGTGCTGTTTACTTTCATGCTATGCCAGAAGCACCACCCTTACAGGTAGATGAACAACCGCAGTTTGAAGCGAAAGTGAGAGAAAGAAAAGAAAGGGTAAAAGACCTAATGCGATACGGAAACTACGAAATCAAACACGTAGATAGAAAGAAGCACGTGCTGGGTATCAATGAAAGCCAATATTGGGTTAAATTTACTGGAAACTTCACTTCTTTTAGTATGAATGATATTCTACAGTTCATTGAGATAATACTGAATGACTTTATCAAAAGACAGATGCAAAATAGTATGGTTAGTGTGAGTATCAAGTTTGTAGATTACTATGGAACTGTATCTACGGGTTTGAAGACTATTAATCAGATTTCTGTCAGCGAAGTTTTAGGAAGATTGTCGGCAATATTTCAAAGCAACGAATACCTTTATACAGACGAAAAGGGAACCAATATGGATAAGTTTAGGTTCGTTTTGAAATCTGTTGAAATGCCGACGGGAGGGACTAGGCTTCAGGTAATCAATAAGTTGGATGTATATAAAAAGAAAGGAGTAATTCAAATTAATAATACAGACAACATATGCTTGGCCAGAGCAATTGTTGTAGTAAAAGCAAAAAAAGAAAAACACGAAAAATTCAAAGTAATAAGGATGGGACGAAAGATACAGGAGGAGATGGCTTTGAAACTACACGAAGATGCGAAAGTCATTCAGGATGTGTGCGGTATTCCTGAAATTAAAACTTTTGCTAGCTACATTAAATACAATCTGGTTATTGTTGAATTCCCTGACAAGATTGTTTATAAGACAGATTTACTCGATGAGGCAGGCAAACGACTTACGAACCTTTCTTATGTGCGGACTTAATTACAGGAAGAAAGACAAACACAAATGCGGTTATGCGAAATGCCGTAATTGTAAGGAACTGAAACCACTTGAACACCAATGTGAAATCGTGAAGAAAGACATACTACCTTTTTCAGAGAAATACATATTCTTTGACTTTGAAGCGACACAGGATACGGGCGAACACATTGTTAATCATTCGGAAAGTCAGTATTACGATGCTAAGGAGCCACCCGTCATTCATAAGAACATTGATGATTTCTGTAAGTGGGCTTTTGAACCTAAGCACAACGACTTTACATTCATTGCTCACAACAGTCGCGGTTATGATTGTCAGTTTATTCTTAAATGGTTAGTGGATAACGGACAGGCTCCATTCGTCGTTTATCAGGGCGGTAAGATAATGATGATGACTTTGAAGAAATACCGCTTCATTGATAGTCTCAGTTTCTTGACTATGCCTCTGGCTGATTTTCCTAAAACATTCGGATTGAAAGAACTTAAAAAGGGTTTCTTCCCTCACTTTTTCAATACTGACAAGAACAAAAACTATGTTGGTGTTATGCCTCATAAGAAGCACTACGGCTACGACACGATGAAAGATAAGAAAAGGGCGGAATTTTTAGAATGGTATGAAAGCCAAAGAAACAACACATTTGATATGCAGAAGGAAATTGCGGAATACTGTCATAGCGATGTTGATATTTTGAGAAGGGGATGTATGGATTTTAGAAAGCAGTTTCTTGAATTCGGTATTGACCCTTTTCAATATACAACTATTGCGAGTTGTGTTATGGCTTTGTATCGGGCCAAGTTTATGCCAGAGAATTCAATTGCTGTGTTGAAAGCGGAAAAGCAAAACATGATAACCTCTCGGGCCTGTGTTGAATGGATAGCTTACAGAAGCAGGTTAGACCAAACGGATATCAAACACGCATTCAATGGTGGTGAGAAAATGTTTAATTTAGGACAGTCAAATGTTTATGTTGATGGCTGGGATGAAAAGACGAAAACCGCTTATGAATTTCACGGATGTCTATGGCACGGATGTCCAAAGTGCTTCAATGGTAATACAATCAATACTAAGAAGAACAAGACGATGGGTGAATTATACAAGGCAACAATGAGACGAGAAAAAGAACTAAGCAAACAAGTAAGCAAACTAGTAATTATCTGGGAATGTGAATGGATGCTGATGAAAACAAGTGAAAGCCTAGCGGAAGATACTAATGAACGAATTACTGAACAAGAAGGACTTAACCCGCGAGAAGCAATGTTTGGAGGTAGAACGGATGCTCTAACATTGTATTGGAAATCACGACACGAGAACGAATACGCGAAATACGTTGACATATGCTCTCTGTATCCGACCGTTATGTTTTACGACCTTTACCCTAGCGGGCACCACGAAATCATTAGACCGAACAACGACGACGACCGACTGTCTATGAAAAACAAAATCATAAACAGAGAATATTTCGGAGTGTCTAAGGTTAAGATGCTACCGCCCAGAAAATTACTACACCCCGTTTTACCTAAGGCGGATAGAGGTAACCTTATGTATTACTTATGCGACAAGTGCGGAATGACTGAACAGAAAACCGAATGTAAGCACACCGATAACGAGCGAGCAATAACGGGCACTTGGGCAACACCCGAAATCTACAAGGCCTTAGACAAAGGCTACAAGGTAATTAAGGTATATGAGGTATGGCATTGGAAGGAGCAGAGCAGCAGCCTGTTCAAAGATTACATAAAAACTTTCTTAAAGGTTAAACAAGAGTCAAGCGGATATCCAGATGGCTGTATTACAGAAGAACAAAAAAGAAACTACATTGACAGTATGGAAATCAAGATGGGAATTAAGATGGACGAAAACAAGATAGAAGAAAACCCAGGACGGCGAGCAGTTGCTAAGTTGTGCTTGAATAGCCTGTGGGGCAAGTTTGGTGAAAAGCAAAACAAAACTAAAAACAAAATGATTAAAGATAAAGATACCTTATACAAGTTAATGAGCGACAAGTCAGTTGATAACATAAACATAAACATTATCAACGACAAGATAATAGAAGCGAGTTATGACCTTAAACAGGATGCGGTAAGCGACCCCGTAAAAACGAATATTGTAGTTGCTTTATTTACGACTTGCCACGCGAGGATTAGACTATATGAGATGATGGACAAACTAGACAACAGAGTTCTACACCACGATGCCGACAGTGTCATATACACAACAGACTTAACGAAAGGCGAAACAGATGTGAAAACTGGTAAGCTGTTAGGCGAATGGACGGACGAACTACACGGAGCAAAGATTATTACCTTTATCGGAGGCGGACCAAAGTGTTATGGATATGTATTAGATAGCGGCAAAGCAAGTATGAAAGTAAAAGGTTTTAGTATGAATTATGAAAACAATAAATCATTGAATTTACCAAATATGTTAAGTGTTATTAGTTGCGGACTTGGAATTAAAAACAACGACCTTATTGAGAACGGCAAGAATGAATTGTTAGAGTTGCTTAAAACTAAGGAAGAGAAATTGATTGCTAAACGAATTGAAAAATCAGGTAAAGTTGTTATTGTAGAAAACAGCAAGATAACAAGAGACAAGCAACAGAAAAAAATAACGAGCGAATACTTAGAAAAAATATTCAGCTTTACTTACACTAAAAGAAATATTATAGGTATTGTTGACAATGCGATTGAAACTAGACCGTTTGGATACTAAATGTAGGGGCAAGCCACTACAACCCCGCGGTGGGGTTCGAAAGGGGTTTCCCCTTTCTAATGATAGAAAATTTATTTTTTTTGCCTTTTTGCCCCTACCCTTGAAGCTCCTGATTGTATGAATTCCTTTCTTTGGTTTGACTTACTTAGTATTTACAGCCGTAGCACCCATTAACGATACGGGGTCAAATGCTGTTCGGTAGTTTGTCGTTAGCTTCGCGGTCTTTGCCCTTTTACCTTTTGGATTTACTCTAACAGCTACTCGGTCAATTACTCCTTCAATTAGATCTTTTGTGCTACTGCCTTTATTGTATGTGGTTTCCTTAACACCCGTTTGTCGGCTTAGGTCTTTTGCTATCGTCCCGCCAAGGCTATGACCCGTCAGCTCTACATTATCCTTACCATATTTCTTTATGACTTCATTAACCAGCTTCTGCTCTTCTTTATATCTCGGAGTTCTTTTTAATACTCCTTTTACCAATGCGACATCTGTGAATAAGTCTCGCTTATCTGCCGAGCCTCTAAATGCTACAATAGCTTTACCATCTTTTTCATACACTGTCGATTTCTCTTTGCTCGCGACTGGTTTCCATCCGTCAGCACCTTTTCGTTCAGACGAAGCCAAATAGACATCCTCAGACAACTCAGCACTACCGCCTTTTTGCAGTTTGTATTCTTTGCTCGCCTTTTTCAACGCTTCACCATAGCTTATGTTATGCTTAGCAGAGTAAGCCTTAACGAACTTTATCCATTCTGACATTCTATATAATTAATTATTTTTTATTTTTTTATATTACCCTACTATATACACCCTACTATGACCACCCTAACAAGACTGTGCGAGAAGTTCCAAAAACTTTCCATTGAAGGAGAAAAAAAATCCTTCTCGTTGGAAGATGTTCAAAAGGTAATCCACGACGAAATGAAAGCGATTGAAGAAAAGAGAAATACTCAACCCAAAGACACTTTTCAATTCGGCAAATACAAGGGAAAGAAGTTTGAAGATATCGCAAAGATTGATAAGCCATATATTGAATGGCTAGTTCGTCAGCCGTGGTGAAGAAATACGGCTGAATTGAAGAAGTATTTGTAGGGGCAAACCCCTGCGACCCCGCCGTTGGGTATTTGTTTTTTTTGCTTTATTGGTTGGGGGTTGTAGGCGGCGAAGCCCCTATTGGTCTTCTAAGAAATTAACGATAACACTCACATTTCCTCCATTATTAGCAGTCGCGACAGACTTTTGTAAAAATGTTAGATTTTCACCAGGTGCGAGTTGTATGTCGTAAGTTCGCAAGTCAATAAGCTGGCTAGAAGTAGCATTAACAAAAAGTTTAAGTATGACATCCGTTATAGTGGCACCACCAAGAGCAGTCGCAGCGGTATCCTTTGACACGATTGAAGTTGTAGCATCAATATCAGCAAAGTTCTCCGCCGTAAGTGTTCCAGTTGTTTTCACAATCCGCACTATATTAACTTTTGTATCTTCGTTTGATATGCTAACGAGAGATGGATAAACGATTGAATAATTTGTCGCACCGCCATTAAAAAGCGATTTATTTTTTATGCTAAGAATTGGGCTTTCCGTTGTGCTCGCTGGCTCACTAGCTTCCGCTTCGTTAGATATGGATGAATTAACGGTGTTAGCTCCCTCAATAAACATACTACAACTTGCTGTTTTTAAACTTTGTATTCCTGTATCGGCATCATTTCTCATTCTAGCAACAAATGGAAGAGTTGTATTCCGCAGACTGACACCCGTGTTGGCATTCGCATACTTAATCATATGGACTTGCTGGAATTTGCCTGTGTTGGGGTTCTCAATTGAAAACTTAATGGCCCCAAAGCCTAAATATTGAAATTGAATTTGAAAGACGTTTCCCTTCGTCAAATCCAAGAGCGGCATATCGCCTGTTCCATCACATGGGTCATCCCAGGTTGCTTGTTGAATATAGGAAACAACACCTCCTTTCGCGTGTGCTATACAGAAACCAACCACACCATCCTTATAAAAGTAGAATCCATTTTGTAGTGCAGTATCGCCTATACCAATAAATGATACATATTCCTTAGCTTCATCAGTAGTCCATAAGGCAGTGAAGCGTGCTAAAACGCCCATACCCGTTCTGTATTTTATTTTTCTTTTGCTTTCCATAACGGCATTAGCAGTAGCATTAGCGGTTGTTTTTAATTCGGCCATATTACTGCTAAATGAAACGCTCGCGTTTGTTTCTGTTTTTGTCCATACCCTTGTATTGATAGTATATGGAAAAATTTCCTGTAATACAGGTGTTAATGAACTGGTTAATGCTTCACCAAAGGCAGTTTTCATATTTTGACCCCCTACATATCCATCATACCCGACTTTGACATTTACGAAGTCGCCGCCTGGATTTTGGGCGACTAAATTTCGTTGGTGGGATGCCATAGTTTCTATATTATCAAAAAAAATAAATAATCTATCAAAATTAATTACCTGCTTGCCCCTGCTTAGGTCCTAGTAATGGTGCCGTTTCTGACATTTACTTCTTGCTGAGTGACGACAAATGTGTAATGATTGGACGCAATATTCGCAGTTGTAGCAATAAACTCCCATCGTCGCTCGGTGTCTAGACTTAATCCGCTGATTTCGTTTTGGTCCTTGCTCCACAGCGGACGGGTATTGTCAAAGCTATCGCACCAAACCCAGTTGTATTGATAAACATTGCTATTCATCAAAGAAGAGCCTTCCAACTTTGGTTTAAGATACATATAGTCTTCTAGTTTTCCAGTTTGACAATCAACATTGAATTCTTGAAGTCGTGCTCCGTCTAGTGTAGTATAAAAGGTTTGAACCTTAGAACCGAGCAGGTTGCTATTGTCATAGGCGGTGTTCTTATTTTCGGTTGTATTGAATACGGAGTGATAAATCTTCTTAATTCGTCGTCCGTGGCCTCTGTCAAATCTAAGGATAACATTTTGAGAAGTTGAAGCCACTCCGACGGTATTTTTATACAAATAAGAATAACCAATGTTGAAGCTCATACCTTCGGGGCTCATAATCTTCTGTTGAATTGATTGAACGACATCGGGGTTAGTCTCGACAGCTAAGAACAGGCTTAGATTAGTAATACTAACATTTAAATCAGCTGCCGCGACCGTGCCTCCGCCAGTAGAAAGAGGGTCATCGTTGTAATAAAAGATTTTGGGTGTCTGTTGCCAAACAATCCGCATAGTCAAAATTTCTGGAAACATAATAGTTTTATCCAGAGCGAAAATAGTATTGTAAAGCATTCCAAGATTAATCTTAACATTAATACTTGGGTCGGCAGTATTAATAGCTCCTCCTGAGAAATACTTAGCCTCGCTATGTGCTACATTAACAACACTAAGAGTGCCAGTTGCTGCAGCGATTAAACTATCATCGTGTCTGCGAGCATTGGTTGTTGGTTGAGTTAAGTAAGCCCGCATCTTAGTTTGGTATGAAGTCATAACTTCGGTAATACGAGTAGTAATCGCCGCCGATCGGTCACCAGTGCTAGTATCACCAACAGCGGTCAAAGCCGTTCCGTCTGCCTTTAGAGCGATAGCATCAAGCAAGCTAACTTTTCTTTCAGTCGCAGCGGTATTACTAAAACTCGCCCCATTCGCTGTGTTGTTCTTTTGAAGCATACAACCAGCACCAGATTTGTTGTCGTGGTTTTCCAAAGCGAGTAAATCATCAATGGAGGTTTCTGGTTTCCAAATCATCTTAGTGACATTTCCGACTTCATTAATGACGCACAGATAAACACCGCCCCTAGTAATCAATTGAATTTTTCTAATTGGGGCCAGGCAATCCATAAAGCATTTATTGTAGTTTGCCGCCTTCGCATCTGGGGTATAAGTAAAACTCAAAACAGAGCGAGCCAAGTTAAACGGACGGCTGATAAGGTCAAAGTTGCTTTCCTGTCCTCCCGCGGTAGAAACAGTGATATTAACAGAACCCTCACGAGGGGTAAGCTTATTCAAGCGATAAGAAGCACTGATGGAGTCAGTTTTAGAAAAGCCTAGTTCTCCGCCGTGCTGAGTTGGCATTTTGTGTAAGTGCCCGAAGTTTTTGGTGAAGTTTTTTAAAAGGTTCCTATATTTTAATATGAGAAAAAAAATAAATTAATTAATTACCTAGATTTCAACAAATTAAAAAATGACGTAAATAAATTAAAATAATTCGTCTCGCGGTAAATCAACAATGTCATAACAATACCCAACCCGTTTAGGTTTATTGGTTGGTCGTCTTCGTCAGTCAAGTAGAACCGATACAAATTGCTTGAACTAGTTGATAGTCGTTTGCCATATTCACTGCCTGAGCCGTCGTAGATAACAGAGCCGAACGGGATTTCATTCGCTGTGTATATTTCCTGTAATACGTGATTATCGCCTTCGCCAACGAGGTCGCTTTGAAGACATAATGTTTTTTCGCCAGTCAAGATTATGACATTTGGTGACCTAATGATATTATTAGCAAAGAAATATGTTGAGTCGCGGTCAAAACCCATTACTTCGTGAATACGAGTTTCGGTGTCAAATATAAACCGCAGTTGAATGCCTCCATTGTTAGCTACTGTAAATAATAGCTTGCCGTCTTCTGGGTCGGTGTTTGTGTTGTTGCTCGTAACGGTGTATGTGTAGTCATTGGGGCTATCTGCGGTTAGCACCTCGGCCAGTTTATTTTTTAAGTTATTCATCGTGTAGTTTCCTTCGGGTATCGTAATTAGCGCCTCAAATCCATCTTCGCTCAAAGTAAAAGTGTTATAAGGGCTGGCGACAGAGTAATACGATTTAGGCACATAGATATGAAGTATTTTACAGTGTGTAGGGTTGTCTAGCGATTTCATATCAATGGAGTGAGTGAAATCACTGTCCGTGCCGTTTATCCTATTTTTGCTATTGACATAGTAAATGTTAGAGCTCCTGCCTCCTCTATATTCCATTGTAGGGACACCCTACGACCCGACTTTTTGGATATATAATAGAAAATATATTTTTTTTGTTTTTAATTACTTCAAACCACATGTGGGGGTGCGGGGGCTTGCCCCTGCTTAGATAAATGTATCAAAGCCGTAGCCGTTCTGTGCTTTCAATTCCTCAGCTTCTTTTTCTTTTAAGTCTGTCCAACCGCTGGCAAATTTAAAGCGGTTCCCTTTTGCTCGTTCAAGTAAAAACCTAATACTATGCCACCCGCAGGTATCTGTTGTGTCGCTTTGGTTTTTAACTTGATTGACCTTCATAAGCAGGTATGTGTTCGGCTTACTCTTTTCAATAAGCTGTTTCATTTGGTGTAGAAATAGCTCGGTCGGCTTATACAGTGCGAGAGGGTCGTAGATTTCAATAGAGTCATCTTTAATGGTGTCAATCCAAACACCAATCCAATGTGAGCCTGGTTGGCTAGACTTATCCAAGTTCATTATAAATCCATACTTCTGTCTTTTTTCTGGTTTCAGTTTGTTTATTTCGTCGCTAGCGACCGTCCCCAAATACCAATCGTGATTTTTCATAATGTTGTCTATTTCGTCCGTCATTAAACCTCTTCCTGACCCCGCTAAGTTCGCTGGTAGTTTTTGTTGCTCTTCTGGGGGTGGTTGTTGCTCTTCTGCTGGTGGTTGTTGTTGTGGTTGCTCTCCTGTTGGTGGTTGTTGAACTTCTGTTGGCGATGCTCTTCTGTTGGCTGTTCCTCGGTTGGTTGAATACCGAGATTATTTGAAACTTGATTTTTAATGTTTGGGTCGCTTCTCATTTCGGTTACCAAGTTATTTACATAATCCTTCTTCTTCATTTTTTTTCTTGTATTTGCCCTTCTTCAAATATTTCTTAATTTTTGCTATTGTTAAAAGTTTGTGTATTAATTCCTCAATCGTTTTTGCCCCAGCACCCGTTTGGTTTATTCCCAAATAATCAGCGAGTTTCTTTCTCATTTCATTCTGGTCTATTCCTAAATCAATACCTTCATCTACTATAACTTGTGCCATACCAGCTGTCGTGTGTTTTCCTTTAACTTTTTTTGGTGGTGGTTTGCCCCGAGCTTTCATTTCTTTTTCCAAAGCAGGGCCCAAAGTTTTGGGTATGTCCAATTTTGGATACTTGTAATCATTTCTTAAACCTGCTGATATGTATGATATTTTATCTTTAATTTCAAAGTGTTTCGCTTTGGCCTCCGCTAGTTTTTTTTCTTGTTCTAATTCTTTTTTGTATTGTTCAGCCAGTTCTTTCTGCTCATCTGCTGATTGGGCATCGGCTATCGCTTTCTCTATTCCTGTGCCAAGTTTGATAAATTCTGTTTTACTCAAGCTTTTAATAAATTTAGTTGTAAAGCCAGCTTTCTTCATTAATTCAATGTATTTTTCTTTTAATTCTTTTTCAGCCTTTTTCTCTTCTTTTGTTTTCAATGGCATCTGTTTTTCTTCTGGTGCTTGTGGTGGTGCTTGTGGTGGTCCTAGTTGTGGTGCTTGGGGTGGTGCTTGTGGTGGTCCTAGTTGTGGTGCTTGTGGTGGTCCTAGTTGTGGTACTTGGGGTGGTGCTTGTGGTGGTCCTTGTGGTGGTGCTTGTATGTATTGAGGGTGGAGCTGGGGTGGTGGTAATAGCATTAAATTATTTTTTCTATCTTGTTCAAATTTTACATCCTCTATAAGTTTTTGCTCTCTGTTCGCCTCCCTTATTAATTCTTCTTGTCTTTCTTTAATGTCAGCATTCTCCTTCCTCTCCATTCTTTTCTTCTCATCTTCTGCCTGTTCTCTTAAACTTCTTTTCCTTTTCTTCCTGCTCGTGTATTAGTTCATATTTTTCAGCAGGTTGTTTTGTATCTGGTTGCGGTTCTCGTGTTCAAGGCGATTGAATTCTGACTTGATTATTCGCTCCTTCGTCTTTCGTGTTTTCTTCGTTTTATTGTCCCCTTTCATATATTTCAGAAACAGTTTAACGATTTGAAGTGTTGAAAGGTCATTCGTTTTCTCGCCAAAGTTGAGATATGCTCGCTTGCCTTTTACTTTAATATACGGTCGGCCATCTTTGGTTCTGTATATCCTCGGGGGCCGTTGTTTAAGTTTCTTCTTTGGCTTACTTCGCATTACTACTATTATATTATTAGTAAAAAAATAATAGAAGGTTTAGTTTTTTATTTGAGTGGTTTGTCCCTACCTAAATTTAACAGCTCCTCCTCGTTGCTTTCCGTAGCCTTGTTTGGCCGCAGCCTTTGCTACACGGTCCGCATAAGGCACTCCGACATCGCTAAGAAAAGTAGCACCTCTTGAAATCAATTGGTTCTTCTTGATAAACCTATTAGCATCCAATATCGCTTGTCCCGCTTTTTTCCAATTTACTTTGCCTCCTGTTTGTTTCTTTTTGGATTTTCTTTTCCCTCCTGCTTGTGGCATACTGGGATTGTAGCTGATGTTATAACCTGATGGACTACTGATAATAACGGGTGATGTTGGCATCTATATATAGTTCTGAAAAAAAATTAATGAAATTACAAAAATCTTTTATTGAAGTTCTTTCGTAATTCATCCGATACCGCATCCACATACAAAAAGTTAAATCGTTTTTTTGTCGCCTCGTGATATTTTTCAATAAAGTATTCTAAATCATATCCGAGGTCCAGATGCTTATACACGAGTTTAATTTTATCCTGAGACTGACCAGGAAAAATAAGGAGGTAGTCGAGCTGTTTGATGGCTTCAGGCTTCATGTCGTTTAGATACTGCGAGCTCATAATCACCTTACTTTTATAATGCATATTTTTTCTACATAAATCGCTAAGGGACTTATCACGTAGCCCACTACCCAAATCATCTAACACGAACACAACTTCTGGTGTTATGTATTTGCTCGGTCTCGGGGCTTTCTCTTCTCCATCCTTTTTCTTCTCTTCCTCTTTACCAAAATATAAAAACTTCGGCTTTTCTACTTCATCCTTCCCGTCCTGAACAATCTCGCCTTCTTCTTGCTCAGCCGTGTGGTTATTCAGTTTATCTAACTCGTAATCAATCACACTGTATCCGTCCGTTTTCAAATATGTGTATATAGCCATTGGATTGCCTTTCTTCTTGAAGTGCTTCACCATTTCTTTGTAAATGTGATCCTTGTGTATTGTGCTGGCGATAATGACAATACGGGTCTTTTTGTCCGTCGTTCGTTTCAGGATTTCAAACAGTGCGGTCGTCTTGCCACTATTCTTGCGAGCGAGAAGGAAAATATTGGCATACGGTTCGTCAAATAACTCAGTGACAGGAAGTAAAACATTTAATGGGGCGAGCACAACGATAACATATCTAACTTTAACTAACAATGCCGATTTTAATAATCAAGCTATCACTAATGGCGGAAATATAACATATAATGGGGTCGAGGATATTAAACCAAAATGGAGTAGATATATTCTTTTCACAGACATCAGGAGATTATCAATATTTCTTATTTACTCTAAATACCGCTACAAGTGGAACCGCGAACCAAAGGGGTTATGTATTTACGAATGTAGCATTTGATGCAAAAGGAGCAGGTCTTTATATTTCAAAACTTTTGGATAATAAAAGTGCTTCGTCTGACATTGTCCGTTTTAATAATGCTGGCGGTATGTGATTTTATGGTGCTTTGGATATGAATTCAAACAATAACGGGAACTACAATTACTTCAACTGCAGGAATAACTACAACTACATTAACGGCAAGCGGATTATTAACAGCAGATAGCGGTTGTAAGTTATCTATTCAAAATAAAGTAGATGGAGGAAATGGGCAAGGTATATTTCTGTGGGATACAGACAACGCAGGATGGGGGATTTATATGGCTCAGTCAGGGGCAGGTAAAAGTCTATCTGGAGGAACAGCGGTGGCGGGCAACGATATTTCAGGCTTTGCTGTAAGATTTAGGTCTGGGTTTGCTTCGTCGGATGGTTTTGTGTGGGAAAATTCTAATGAGCAATTGTTAATGTCATTGAATGGGGCAAACGGGACTTTATGGACAAAAGGATTAATAACGGCTAGTGTGGGGATATCAACAACAACGGCAACCGCAAGTGGATTAATAACGGCTAATGCTAGTATATCAACAACAACGGCAACCGCAAGTGGATTAATAACGGCAAATGCGGGTATATCAACAACAACATTAACTGCGAGTGGATTAATAACGGCAAATGCGGGGATTACATACACAGGCACACTAACAACGGCATGAGCATAAACTAATGGGGCAAAAATAGCAATTTAAGGACAAACAGACGGGACGAATGCGAGAGGAATATTTATGTGGGACATTGGAGATTCAAACTGGTGGATTTATATGAGCCAGTCTGGGGCTAATAAAGCATTAAGCGGAACAGGAACGGCACCAGCAGGAGGAGTAGGTGGAGGATTAGATTTAGAGTGAATAATTCTTCAACGAGTGGGTTCATATGGGAGAATAGTTCAAATACTGCTTTAATGTCTTTGAAAGCAAGTGATGGACAATTATGGGTATTGTCTAATCCAATTCAATATTCAGACAGGAGAAAAAAAGAAGATATAAAGGAATGCTTAGGCTTAGATTTTATTAATAAGTTAAATCCAGTCTGCTATCGTATGATTGATGACAACAAGAAATGTAGGACTGGCTTAATAGCACAAAAATTAGAAGACATACTAACAGAAATGGATATGCTAGATTTTGGCTGTTTTATAAAAGAAACAATTATGGTTCCGTGTCCAAAGCAAAGAAAAGAATACGAATTGAAAGGCGTGAGTGTTAATCCAGAAGATGTTAAATGTGTTGATAGTGGTGATGTCGGTTATGGTATAGGTTATTCCGAGTTTATCGCACCATTAATTAAATCAGTTCAACAATTATCAGAAAAGGTAGTTAATTTAGAAAAAGAAAATAAACTTTTACTTAATATACTACAAGACAAACCAACCAATTAGCAGAAATCAGAGTGGCCTTTTTTCAAATGTCAAATAATACAACTAGATTTCATAGACCACCGCCAGTCATTGACATAGACGGCGAACTAACTCCCGAATTAAAGTCTCGTGTTCTTGAGGTAGAACTAAAGATTGAGGGAAAAAAATAGAGCACGAATTGGAAGATAACTGGAATTGTTGTTGTATAAAAAACAGACCGACAGACAGCCGACTTATTAAATATTTATTTCAAATGAGTATCATCGTTGCCATTATAGCCCTTTGTATCGTGATGCTATCTGAAAAGAACTTGCCGTGCGAGGTTGCTAATACTTATGTCGGAATCCTAACATTACTTATCGGCATTTGCCTTCCATCACCTTCTAGCTCAAAGAAATGAACATTCATATACTTGAGTTTTATACCACATAGCATCATTTGAGCAAATTAAAGGAATGGCTTCATCAAAACTAACACATCAATCACTAAAATGTTTATACACACATTTAAATTTGGTTTCTATTCCTTTTTGAATACACCACACACAACTTTTATTTTTTATCACTGACCCGTGAATAGAAATCGCAGGCAGTCCGAGCATAAATATTAATTAATAAAAAGTTTATTAGCACTAATATAGAGTACATCATGGCTGACTATAAATACCAAAAGATTATTTTTCTGAGCAATGATTTTGCTGGAGGAAGCAAAACATTTAATAAAAATATCCAAATGTCATTCACACCAACCAAAATGAATGTTAAGTTTATTCATTATACGAACGACCAGACGGAAACTAAAACCAGAATTCTTTATATGGACAGAATTGGAATTATCGGCACATTCGCTGATAGTAATATAGCAAACATTTCAAATCTCGGTTATAATTTGGGTGTTGTCGGATGGACTGACGGACAATATACATTTAAAGTCCTTGAAACTGACAGCGGAAATATTGACACAGGAAATTTAGCGGGAAGAATTGTTGTGTGTTTGGAATTCGTTGCTTAATATATAAGATGATGAAGATTAACAATGTCAAGGTGAAGCCCGTAAAACAAGAGGGTGATGGAAACAAAAAAGCAAAAGGTTATAAATTA
Source organism: Paulinella micropora (assembly GCA_019918135.1). Lineage (NCBI taxonomy): Eukaryota > Cercozoa > Imbricatea > Euglyphida > Paulinellidae > Paulinella > Paulinella micropora. The sequence continues at coordinate 14,537 of WBZZ01004058.1, read as the reverse complement.
TTTAATGAGCCGTATGCTAACATATTTCTACTCGCCCGTAAGAAGAGCGGGAAAACGACGGCACTCTTTGAAATACTGAAACAGACGACAGACAGAAAAACCCGTAAGTAGTATAGGGTCGCACTTCGGCACACTTTTTCAATACACGCCCCCCGCCCACAGGGACACACACCGGCCGGCCCGCACGGGACAAAATGGCAATTGCCAAAAAAAGTGGAAACGGTTAATAAATGACACACGTAGTCTTTCTCAACATTGAACACAGTCACAGCTGTCAATTTGCGAAAAAAGAAATATAACGGGTTTTGCGATTTTTTCTTGTTGAAGTTGCTGTTAGATAGAAAACAAAATGGTGAAGAATAAATAAAAAGGAAAACGAGCCCGTGACCAAAACATTGTTGTATATGACTGGTATTTTTTTGCACGAAAACTGTAAAATAGACCAACAGATTTTCTCCTTTGCTGAAAATCGTGTTTTTGACAAAGCGAAAAGAAGGCCATTTTACCCCTTGCAAAAATATATAAAAGTGATATATATGTCCAATAACTTTGAAAACTTTGATAATTATTCTGATAATTCTGATAATGAGAGTATAAGGCGAGACAGTAATGACTGGATAGAATATTATATAGATAAACAAGAAAGCATAGTAAATAGGCATAAAATAACAGTAAGTAATTAAATTGAATTGATAAATGAAAAAATAAAAGAACTAACTAAGAAAAAAGAAGAGCTTGAAGAGAGAGAGGATGCGATAGACGAAAGATTAGCAGAGATAGAAGAAGAGAAGCAAAAAAAGAAAAATAATGATAAAATGAAAAGAAAGAGAAAGAGAGAAGAAGAAAGAAGAAAGAAAGAGGAGAGGTTGTTGGATAGTTGGTTGCTAGCTAGGAAGCAACCATTGAGTTTGAGAGAGGAGGAGCAGGCGAGGAGGTTAATATGTAATGGAGATAGCTTTGATATGGTTTTGGATAAATATAATAAATACAGAAATAGGGTTGAGGGGTAAAAATAGCTGAATATATAAAGTCCTGGGCAAGACATTAAACTGCCCCTACATAAACACATATTGTCCCTCTGTGTGTTGATGTAGGTCGCGATGCCTCCGAAGAAGAAGAAGGAAGAAGAAGCACCAGCAACTCCTCCTAAGGTAATTTTCTCTCTCTTGTAGTTTGTTTCTAATGTGTATGTGTGTGATTATAGGAGCCTGTTGCACAAGTTCCATCACCAGCACCTGCGGTAATTACTTTCTGTTTTATTGTTTATATTTCATTTATGATTATGTATTGTTAGGTTGAAGAAAAGGATGTTGGGGAAGCGAGACAAACGATGGATGAAGTTTCCTTGAATGTAGGGGGTTTGGGCTCAGGTTCTGGCAAATATACCCCCCAAAAAATAACTGGTGGATTTTTTTTGGAAATGAAGGATGATGATTTAACTCTTTTCTCAAAAAAACAGGATGGAAAAGAGCTTCCAAATCTTGAAGTTGTTGGTTCTAAATCCTCTACCAAAAGGTTGATTTCTGGGCAAACTATGTGGGTTTCCTTTTTTGATGGGTCGCAAGTTTGTCACCCAACTCTCTAGACGCATACGTTCACGGAAAAGATAAGGTCGCTTTGAAGAAAATTCTCAAAGCAAAGTTTGTCAATTAAAAAATAATCTATCAAATTTAAATTTGAAAATTAATTTACCTTCCGGTTATATTACAGCTATAGCTGTAGGCATTAATAACTTATAAATCCAAAATTTCCTTTTTCTTTTTGATACGGGCACTTGACCTTATATTCTCCGGTTTAATATCTAATGACTTTAATAAGTGGCCGGTCTTTTTTTGTTTAGTTACTTCTTTAATGTGGTCGGCTAGTTGAGATTTAACTTCTTCGTCTGGTTGTTCGTTCATTTTGGAATTTAATAATTGTTGAGGACTAATTAATTCGTGGTCGCCAAGTATTAACTTAAAGCCTTTCCGACCTTTAACTGTATATACTTTCTTTGAATACTGAACATCGCCCTTAGAAAAAACCGTTCTTTCGAGTTCTTTTCGCACGGTTGAACCCTTAGGAAATTTATTAATAAGACCAGCCCTATATATTTCTTGGTCATTTTTCTTTTTACCATAAAAAACTTCCATAAGTGTAGCCTTTATTGTATTATGGTATGTGTTATTATAATTATCAACAATTTCATAAATGTAAGGAACCCAAACAAAATCGTCATTAACTTCCCACATAAAATTCAAATCGTTCCTTATTGTTCTAATAAATCTATCTACTATACCCATAGTTCGGTGGTCGCCAACTTCGTTAGTAGTATGTTGAATTCCGTTGTCTTTAAAGTATTCAGCAACTTGTCCTTTATATTCACTGCCGTTGTCAGACGTAATCCTTTTAGGTTTCGGCATTTTTTTTAATCCTTCCAATACTTCGCCAGTTGATTTTTTTTTGATCGGTTCAATCCAACCACGACGGGAATAAACATCAATCATTACTAAACCAAAGTTGTAGTTTTTGTTTCCTTTCTTAGTAGCTATTTTAGACATATCCATAAGGTCAATAAACACTTGGCTTAATGGTTCAGGCTCAGGGGCTAGTATAGTATTGCATTTTTTAGGGTTCTTAGATTGATGGTGTATTTCAGAAGCCTCTTCAATTTTCTTTTTTTCAAGTTGCTCTTTGTCTTCCACTACTTCATTTTTATTTTCTGTATTGTTTTGTGTACTGACTACATCGGTAGATGTATCGCCTACAGCGATAGCTGTATGTTTATCATCCATACTATATATGAAAGATTTAAAAAATCTTTCAGCAAAAGGTTTTGTGAAACTTTTTCAAAAGTTTCTAGAATTTAAGAAATATCTTTGAAACATCATTGTTTTCTTTTTTTGGTTTATCGGGTTGTTGATTATAAACATTAACCGATATGTTTGATTTCTTACCTTTACCTTTCTTAGGCTGTTCCTCTTCCTCACTTTCCTCGCTTTCACTCTCCTCTTCCACTTGCTTTTTTACCGCTTTCTTCTTCTTCTGTTTAGTCTTTAATTTCATACCCGCAACTCGTTGGGCAATTAGGTCAGCAAAGTCCTGTTCAACCTCTTCTTCCGAGCTACTTTCCTCACTTAGCTCACCGTCCCGCCCATCAATCATATCCTTCACCAACTGCTTTTTAGACACGTGGTCCATCTTTTCGTCATTGGTCATTTCTTTTACATTCTTAGCCTCTTCCTCCGCTAGTAGCTCACGTGCCCTCTCAATCTTTCTCTGTTTAGCCTGTTGCTTCTTAGCCTCCCAACCCTTTTCAAGGTTCTTCATAGCGACCTCTCTATTACCTCTCGGCATTTTCTATTTGTTTATATTATTATACAAAATAATATTATTTAGTTTTTATTAATAAACGATTTTTTAACAAATATACAATGAGCCAATATAAGTCGCTCTTAGGCTTGTCTGAAATTGCGGTGGATTCACTAGATATAGCCAACCTTGATTTAACGAACACAAACATAGTGGGCTTATACACAGATAGGGTGCCAGAAGATGCTGACCCCGTAAATCTGTATTATACTGACGGACGATTTGATGCGAGGTTGGCTTTAAAATCAACGACGGACTTAAAAGAAGGCACTAATCTATACTATACTGATGGTAGGTTTGACGCGCGACTAACCACTAAATCAACCACTAACCTAGCCGAAGGCACTAATTTATATTATACTAATGCTAGGTTTGACACTCAATTAGCAACAAAGAGCACAACCAACTTAACCGAAGGAACTAACTTATACTACACCACAGCAAGGGTTAATACAGATTTTGACACAAGGATAGCAACTAAATCAATAGATGCTTTAAGTGATGTAGTCATAACAGGCACCCCCGCTGATAATCAACTGCTCATTTATAGCACAGGACAATGGAGAAACACAAACTCACCTTTTCTTAGATTGGATGGTCTCGCAATGATGATAGGGGATTTAAATATGGGAGGTTTTAATGTAGTAAATGTTGGTAATGTTGATGGTATTGATGTTTCTGCCCTTGATAGTTCCGCGGTTAAACTAACAGGCGACCAAACAATAACAGGGAATAAAACATTTACTACTTATGTGGGTGTAAAAGACTCAAATTCATTAAACACAGGCAAATTATTCTTCAATTACAACAATAATATGGGATCTATTTATTCGTCGGATGCTGGTGGGGCGACTGGCTATCCATTATCTTTTGTAGGCTCGTCCATACTTTTTGCTCCAACAACAGGGGGTGGGATAACATTGACGGGTAATGTTTTTAATTTTAACAGCACAACAGCAATCAGCGGACTTCCAGCACCATTCTATGATGGCGATGCTTCAACGAAGGCTTACACCGATACAAAACTAGCAAAAGACGGCACAGTGGCTATGACTGGTAGTTTAAATATGGGAGGATTTAACATAACAAATGTCGGTAATGTTGATGGTGTGGATGTATCCTCCCTTGATACCGCAGTCGTCAAACTAACAGGAGACCAAACCATAGCGGATATTAAGACATTTAGCAGTATAATAAATGCGAGTGCTGGTATTGATATGAAAAGTCAAAGCATAACAAATGTAAATCAACTAAATGGTAGGTCTATCACAACTTGGCTATCAGAGCACGATACGAACACGGCGAAAGTGTCGGCGAGTGGAAGTATTGATACACATAGCGATGTTATTATAACAACAGCATCAGATAATCAACTACTTATTTATAGCACTGGACAATGGCGAAATGTGGCATCACCCTTTCTTAGATTAGACGGCACTGCTAGTATGACGGCTGGATTAAATATGGGAAGCCAAAGCATAACAAATGTAAATCTCGTTGATGCTGTGGATGTTTCTGTCCTTGATACTTCGGCAGTTAAAACCTCAGGAAACCAAACCATAGCAGGAATTAAAACATTTAGTAGTGCCCTTGAAATAACGGGAAATTCAACGAATGCGACAACAAAAGGAACATTCGTGGTTTTTAACTCCACAGCCAATATAGGAACTATTGGTTGCCTTGATATGGGCACGGGTGTAAATTATAACTTTGAAATAAATGCGAAAAAAATAAGTTTCGTTATTGATGGGGCGATTGTTGGTTGGGTAAATGCTTCGGGGCTAGATTGTAATAGTAGCCAAATAGCCAACCTTGGAACTCCGACATTATCAACAGACGGAGCGAATAAAAGTTATGTTGATACTAATTTCGTGGGACTATAAACAGACCAAACCATAACAGGAAGCAAAACATTTAATGGGGCGAGCACTGTGATAAAATATCTAACTTTAACGAACAATGCCGATTTTAATAATCAAACTATCACTAATGGTGGAAATATAACCTATAATGGGGCGAGGATTTTAAATCAAAACGGAGGTGATATATTCTTTTCACAGACATCAGGAGATGATCAGTATTTCTTATTTACTCTAAATACTGCTTCAAGCGGAACCGCGAACCAACGAGGTTATGTATTTACGAATGTAGCATCTGATGTAAAAGGGGCGGGACTTTATATTTCAAAACTTTTGGATAATAAAAGTGCTTCGTCTGACATTGTCCGTTTTAACAATGCTGGCGGTATGCGGTTTTATGGAGCCTTAGATATGAACTCAAACAATATAACAAATGGCGGAACAATAACAGGAACGACAATTACTTCAACCGCGGGTATATCAACAACAACAGCAACCGCGAGTGGATTAATAACGGCAAATGCGGGGATATCAACAACAATTGCAACCGCGAGTGGATTAATAACAGCAAATGCGGGAGTATCAACGACAACACTAACGGCGAGTGGATTAATAACGGCAAATGCGAGTATATCAACAACAACGGCAACCGCGAGTGGATTAATAACGGCAAATGCGGGGATATCAACAACAACAGCAACCGCAAGCGGATTGATAACGGCAAATGCTGGAATTACATATACTGGCACACTAACATCAGCAACGAATACCAGTGGGGCAAAAATATCCATTCAGGGACAAACAAATGGAGGAAGCACCAGAGGAATATATATTTGGGATATTACCGACCCAGGCTGGGGGATTTATATGGCACAATCTGGGGCGAATAAAGCATTAAGCGGAACAGGAACGGCACCAGCAGGAAATGGATTTATTAGTTATGCCGTAAGATTTAGATCGGGTGCGGACACGACCAACGGTTTTGTGTGGGAAAATGCAAGTGATGTTGCTTTAATGTCGTTGAGAGGGAGCGATGGATTTTTGTGGAACAAAGGCGCCTTTCAAGCAGATGGTGGAATAACTCTTCCAACGACATCAAGCGATTCTTTAACAAAAGACAAAGACCTGCTTACACTAATGACCCACAACTATTTTTTAAATCAGGAGGATATACGAATTATGGAGCAATTGTTTCTTCTACTGGTTTGCTTCACGCTTGGACTACTTCAAACTCTTCAAGCGAGCCGTCAGGCAGTTATAATTATATTCCGCTTAATGGTGCTTGGACAAACTCCTCGGACAGGAGGCTAAAATCAGATATTAAAACATTAGAATGTGGAGATTGTTGCGAGAAATTAATGAAGATAAATTGTTGTTCGTATTATTGGAAATCAGATGAGAAGAAAGAAAAAAAAGGCCACGGATTTATTGCTGATGAAGTTAAAAAAATATTTCCAGAATTTGTATCCGAAAGTGGAATAAAAGCAGACGACGGAGAAGGATACCTTGAAGGCATAACATATACAGATTTTATACCGATATTGGTAAGCGGATTTCAACATTTATCAGAAAAGGTAGTTAATTTAGAAAAAGAAAATAAAACTTTACTTAATATATTACAAGACCAAGCGAACCAACTAGCAGAAATACGAGCAGTGGTGTTTCCTCCCAATGCCTAGATTACACCCACCACCACCAATCATAGAGACGGAAGACCTTACACCCGAACTCAAAAACCGCGTGCTAGATGTTCAAATTGAACAGAAAGAAAAAAAATTAGACCACGAATACGAGGACAGCTGGGATTGCTGTTTGACTAAGCGAAAAACTGACAGCCGACTTATCAAATACTTATTTCAAATGGGTATCATTATCGCCATCATCACCCTTTGTATCGTGAGGCTGTCTGAAAAGAACTTACCGTGCGAGGTTGCTAACACTTATGTGGGTATTTTAACACTATTAATAGGTATCTGCCTTCCATCGCCTTCTAGTTCAAAGAAGTGAGCATTCATATAGCTGAGTTTTATACCAAGAGCTATCACCCGCACAGATTAACGGCAGAGCTTCATCAAAACTACGACACATATTATTTCCGTTATTTATGAAAACACATCCCTTTTGGATACAATAACACAACTTTCATTTTTTTTTATCGCTAACCCGTGAATAGAAATCACAAGCAGTCCGACCTAACACAGAGCACACAAATAATAATATTAATAACATAATATATTATACAAAATATAGAAACAATGAGTGAGTTCAAATTTCAAAAGATTATTTTTCTGAGTAATGATTTTGTTGGCGGTAGCAAAACATTTGACAAAACCATTAAATTGAACTTTACCCCAACTAGAATGAATGTTAAGTATATCCACTATATGAATGATATGACTGAAACGAAAACAAAAATTCTTCATATGGACCGCATTGGAATTATTGGCACATTCGCAGACAGCAACACCGCAAACATTTCCAATCTTAGCTACAACTTAGGTATTATTAATTGGACAGATGGGCAATACAGTTTTAGAGTGCTTAAAACGGACAATGGCAGTATTGAGACTGACCTGCTAGCTGGAAGAATTGTTATTTGTTTGGAATTTCTGGCATAGGGGCCTGCTCCCCCTATAACCCCGCAGGTAAAATAAAAAATATATTTTAGAATATATCAAAGTATTTGGAGGTGCGGAGGCGAAGTCTCTGCTATGGAGAAAATAAATAATGTAAAGTTGAAACCAGTCAAGCAAAACGGAGATGGCGACAAGTTGGCAAAAGGATATAAGGTGTTTGATGAACCGTATGCCAATATTTTTCTTCTCGCTCGCAAGAAGAGTGGCAAGACGACCGCACTGTTTGAAATCCTGAAACGAACGACCGACAAAAAGACCAGTATTGTTATTATAGCCAGCACAATACACAAAGACCACATCTACAAAGAAATGGTTAAGCACTTCAAAAAGAAAGGCAACCCAATGGCTATATACACATATTTGAAAACGGACGGACTGTCTGTTATTGATTACGAATTGGACAAGCTCAACAAACCCGACGAGGAGCAAGAAGAAGGCGAAATCATTCAAGACGAGAAAGAAGAACCGAAGCCGAAGTTTTTATATTTTGGAAAAGAGGACGAAAAGAAAAAGAAAGAACCACCCGCTGATAGACCGTCTAAGTATCAAACACCAGAAGTCGTGTTCGTGTTAGATGATTTGGGTAGCGGACTAAGGGATAAATCAGTAAGCGACCTGTTGAAAAAAAAACCGCCACTACAAGTCAAAGGTGATTATGAGCTCGCAATACCTTAACGACCTAAAACCTGAGGCTATCAAACAGCTGGACTACCATCTTATTTTTCCAGGTCAGTCTCAGGATAAAATAGAACTTGTATATAAACATTTAGACCTCGGCTACGACCTTGAATACTTTATTGAAAAATATCACGAGGCGACAAAAGAACGATTTAACTTTTTGTATGTGGATGCGGTATCGGATGAATTACGAAAGAACTTCAATATTCGCTTAAAGTAATTTTATTATTATTTATTTTTTTCAAACATTATATAGATGCCAACATCACCAGTGATTATTTCACAACCATCAGGATACAATATCAGCTACAATCCCAGTATGCCACAAGCAGGAGGGAAAAGAAAATCAAAAAAGAAACAAACAGGAGGGAAGGTCAACTGGAAAAAAGTCGGACAAGCCATATTGGATGCTAATAGGTTTATCAAGAAGAACCAATTGATTTCAAGGGGTGCTACTTTTCTTAGCGATGTCGGAGTGCCTTATGCTGACAGTGTAGCGAAGGCGGCGGCTAAGCAAGGATACGGGAAGCAACGAGGCGGAGCAGTCAAATTTCGGTAAACCCCAATCACAAATGTAAATTATGTTATTATTTTTTTTCTCTAACATATACGATGGTTGTAAAAAAAACCGCGAAAACAACGACCACCGAGAATATACAGAACCAAAGATGGCCGCCCATATATTAAAGTAAAAGACAAACGAGCATATCTCAACTTTGGCGAGAAAACGAATGACCTTTCAACACTTCAAATCGTTAAACTGTTTCTGAAATATATGAAAGGGGACAATAAAACGAAGAAAACACGAAAGACAAAAGAGCGAATAATCAAGTCCGAATTCAATCGCCTTAAACACAAGAACCGCAACCAGATACAAAACAACCTGCTGAAAAAATATGAACTAATACACGAGCAGGAAGAAAAGGAAAAGAAGTTAAGAGAACAGGCGGAAGATGAGAAGAAAAGAAGAGAGAGGAAGGAGAATGCTGACATTAAAGAAAGACAAGAAGAATTAATAAGGGAGGCGAACAGAGAGCAAAAACTTATAGAGGATGTAAAATTTGAACAAGATAGAAAAAATAATTTAATGCTATTACCACCACCCCAGCTCCACCCTCAATACATACAAGGACCACCACAAGCACCACAACTAGGACCACCACAAGCACCACAACTAGGACCACAACAAGCACCACAACTAGGACCACCACAAGCACCACAATTAGGACCACCACAAGCACCACCCCAAACACCAGAAGAAAAACAGATGCCATTGAAAACAAAAGAAGAGAAAAAGGCTGAAAAAGAATTAAAAGAAAAATACATTGAATTAATGAAGAAAGCTGGCTTTACAACTAAATTTATTAAAAGCTTGAGCAAAACAGAATTTATCAAACTTGGCACAGGAATAGAGAAAGCGATAGCCGATGCCCAATCAGCAGATGAGCAGAAAGAACTGGCTGAACAATACAAAAAAGAATTAGAACAAGAAAAAAAACTAGCGGAGGCCAAAGCGAAACACTTTGAAATTAAAGATAAAATATCATACATATCCGCAGGTTTAAGAAATGATTACAAGTATCCAAAATTGGACATACCCAAAACTTTGGGCCCTGCTTTGGAAAAAGAAATGAAAGCTCGGGGCAAACCACCACCAAAAAAAGTTAAAGCAAAACACACGACTGCGGGTATGGCACAAGTTATAGTAGATGAAGGTATTGATTTAGGAATAGACCAGAATGAAATGAGAAAGAAACTCGCTGATTATTTGGGAATAAACCAAGCTGGTGCTGGACCAAGAACGATTGAGGAATTAATCCACAAACTTTTAACGATAGCAAAAATTAAGAAATATTTGAAGAAGGGCAAATACAAGAAGAAAATGAAGAAGAAGGATTATGTAAATAACTTGGTAACCGAAATGAGAAGCGACCCAAACATTAAAAATCAAGTTTCAAATACTCTCGGTATTCAACCAACCGAGGAAGCAACCCCAGCCATCACCGAAACCACTGCCGACACCATACCTGAAACCAACACCGAACCCCCGCCCGACACAACACCCGAACCCACCACCGACACAATACCCGAAATCACCGCCGACACAACACCCGAAATCGTGGCAGGAGGCCCCTACCGAGGATTAATGACGGACGAAATAGATAACATTATGAAAAAGCACGAATGGTATATCGGCACGGTAGCCAGCGATGAAATAAACAAACTTAAACCAGAAAAAAGAAAGAAGTATGGATTTATTATGAACTTGGATAAGTCTAGCCAACCAGGCTCACATTGGATTGCTGTTTGGATTGACACCATTAAAGACGACACTATTGAAATCTACGACCCACTCGCTTTGTATAAGCCGACCGAGCTATTTCTACACCAAATGAAACAGCTTATTGAAAAGAGTAAGCCGAACACATATCTGCTTATGAAGGTTAATCAAGTTAAAAACCAAAGCGACACAACAGATACCTGCGGGTGGCATAGTATTAGGTTTTTGTTAGAGCGGGCAAAAGGTAATCGCTTTAAATTTGCCAGCGGTTGGACTGATTTGAAGGAGAAGGAAGCGGAGGAGTTGAAAACCCAGAACGGCTACGGTTTTGATACTTTTATTTAGCAGCAGGGGCCTTCGTCCCCCGCACCCCCTCCGTTGTGGCAGATAATTAAAACAAAAATATTTTCCTATATATATACGCTTTGCAAGCGTAGCTTCGCAATAGTTTTTTGAGGTCGTAGGAGGTTTTTGAAAAAAAGCTCCTACAATGGAATATAGGGGAGGCAGGAGCTCTAATATTTACTATGTCAATAGCAAAAATAGGATAAACGGCACGGACAGCGACTTTACACACTCCATTGATATGAAATCGCTAGACAATCCAACACACTGTAAAATACTTCATATCTATGTGCCGAAATCGTATTACTCTGTGGCAAGTCCTTACAACACTTTTACTCTAAGTGAAGACGGATTTGAGGCTCTGATTACGATACCTGAGGGCAACTACACAATGAACAACTTAAAAAATAAGCTAGCCGAGGTGCTAACCGCAGACAGCCCCAATGACTACACATACACAGTTACGAGCAACAATACGAATACTGACCCAGAAGACGGCAAGCTATTATTTACCGTAGCTAACAATGGAGGCATTCAACCGCGGTTTATATTTGACACCGAAACTCGCATTCACGAAGTAATGGGTTTTGACCGCGACTCAACATATTTCTTTGCTAATAATACCATTAGGTCACCGAATGTCATAATCTTGACTGGCGAAAAAACCTTGTATCTACAAAGCGACCTAGTTGGTGAGGGTGATAATCACGTGCTCCAAGAGATATATACAGCGAATGAAAACCAGTTTGGCTCTGTTATCTACGACGGCTCGGGTAGTGAATATGGCAAACGGCTATCTACTAGTTCAAGCAATGTGTATCGGTTTTACTTGACTGACGAAAACGACCAGCCAGTTAATCTCAACGGTTTGGGTATCGTAATGACATTGTTGATTTACCGCGAGACGAATTATTTTAATTTATTTACATCATTTTTTAATTTGTTAAAAAGCCGTTAATTAATTATTTTATTTTTTTCTCGTATTAAAATATAAGACAACCGTAAAAAGAGGAAAAACAAATGCCTACACAACACGGAGGCGAACTAGATTTTAGCAGGACTGACTACATCAGTGCTTCTTAATATCGCTTGAATAAGCTTACCCCTCGTGAGGGTTCTATCAAAATCACTGTTTCTACCGCAGGAGGACAGGAAAGCAACTTTGACCTTATCAGCCGTCCATTTAACTTAACTCGCTCTGTTTTGAGTTTTAATTATGCCCCAGATGCGAAGGCGGCAAACTACAATAAATGCTTTATGGACTGCCTGGCCCCGATTAGGCAGATACAATTGATTACTAGGGGTGGTGTTTATCTGTGCGACATTAACGAAGTCGGAAATATCACCAAGATGATTTGGAAACCAGAAACCTCCATTGATGATTTACTAGCTTTGGAAAACCACGACAATGGAAGCGGAGCAGGTTGTATGCTTCAAAAGTGTAATGCTACAACTACATTTCAACCAGCTAGCGATGCTACAAGGTTGGCCGCCTTACAAACAGCATTGGCCGCTTCGGCGGCTGGAGGAAATTCACAAGCAAACATTGATACGGCTATTGATGTTGCTAAGGCTCAGGTTCAGGCCGCCTTAAAGGCTTGGATGGCACAGCCCACCACAAATGCTCGCCGACACGATGATACCCTTATTGCGAATGAGACTGGCACGAGTAAGTTCGTTAATGTTGCTTTTAATGAGGCTAAGTATTTTTCAGCTGGAACTATTAACAATGCCAGCCCAAGTGTTAATGTTAAGATTAATCTTGGAATGCTTTACAATACTATTTTCGCTCTGGATAAAACTATTATGTTTCCAGAAATTTTGACTATGCGGATTGTTTGGCAACAGACACCCAAAATCTTTTATTATAACAATGATGCTCTTTCTACTGGTGGTGGCACTGTTGCGGTGGCGGATTCAAATGTTACTATTACTAATCTCAGCCTGTTCTTAGCTGTTGAAACTAACCCAGATGTCGTTCAATCAATTCAACAGAAGATTATGAGCCCCGAAGGTATGAGCTTCAACATTGATTATTCTTATTTGTATAAAAATACTGTCGGAGTGGCTTCAACTTCTCAAAATGTTATCCTTAGATTTGACAGAGGCCACGAACGGCGAATTAAGAAAATTTATCACTCTGTTTTCAACACAACCGAAAATAAGAACACTGCTTATGACAATAGCAACCTGCTCGGTTCTAAGGTCCAAACTTTTTATACCACACTAGACGGAGCACGACTTCAAGAATTCAATGTTGATTGTCAAACTGGAAACTAGAAGACTATATGTATCTTAAACCGAAGTTGGAAGGCTCTTCTTTGATGAATAGCAATGTTTATCAATACAACTGGGTTTGGTGCGATAGCTTTGACAATACTCGCCCACTGTGAAGCAAGGACCAAAATGAAATCAGCGGATTAAGTCTAGACACCGAGCGACGATGGGAGTTTATTGCTACCACTGCAAATATCGCGGCCAATCATTACACATTTGTCGTCACTCAGCAAGAAGTAAATGTCAGAAACGGCACCATTACTAGGACCTAATGAACCTTCACCAAAAAAATTAATAAAAATTTTAGATTTATTTTTTTCTTAGAATATACAACTCCGCATTTTTGTTTCATTTAGCAGTAATATGGCCGAATTAAAAAACAACCGCTAATGCTACTGCTAATGCCGTTATGGAAAGCAAAAGAAAAATAAAATACAGAACGGGTATGGGTGTTTTAGCACGCTTCACTGCCTTATGGACTACTGATGAAGCTAAGGAATATGTATCATTTATTGGAATAGGCGATACCTCACTACAAAATGGATTCTACTTTTATAAGGATGGTGTGGTTGGTTTCTGTATAGCACACGCGAGAGGAGTTGTTTCCTATATTCAACAAGCAACCTGGGATGACCCATGTGATGGAACAGGCGATATGCCGCTCTTGGATTTGACGAAGGGAAACGTCTTTCAAATTCAATTTCAATATTTAGGCTTTGGGGCCATTAAGTTTTCAATTGAGAACCCCAACACAGGCGAATTCCAGCAAGTCCGTATGATTAAGTATGCGAATGCCAGCACGGATGTCAGTCTGCGGAATACAACTCTTCCATTTGTTGCTAGAATGAGAAATGATGCCGATACAGAATACAAAGTTTAAAAAACAGCAAGTTTGTAGTATGTTTATTGAGGGCGCAAACACTATAAATTCAAGCATATCTAACGAAGCGGAAGGAAATGAGCCAGCGAGCACAACGGAAAGCCCAATTCTTAGCATAAAAAATAAATCGCTTTTAATGGCGGTGCGACAAATTATTCAATCGTATCCATCTCTCGTTAGCATTTCAAACGAAGACAGCAAGGTTAATATAGTGAGGATTGTGAAAACAA
>WBZZ01004057.1:27500-41223 GCA_019918135.1 Paulinella micropora | reverse complement strand
TCTGGTGTCTAGCATGCGATCGCGTCTTAGTTCGTTGCCTTTAATAAGTGGGTTTGTTTGTGAAGTGCCGATACCTCCATTTTGGTCGCTTGGCATTAGAAAACGAATAAGTGCTAACATATCTTCTCTTTCATCGGCGGGAGTTTTACCCATAAGTTTATCAACCAATTGGTCAATGCTTCTCATGCTATCAACCATGGCTTGATTTGGTGTTGTTGCTGGTCTGGGTCATCTGAAACTTGTATTCTTTCATCATTTCTTTGAGTTTTTCATCTTTAACTTTCTCCTCCCAGAATGGGAGCCCCTGTTTTGTTCCACTTTTATAAACACCTCCTTCATACTCTGGTTGTGGATTTTGGTGGTGCTGGTGCTTGTGTTGTTTGCGGTGCTGGTGGTTGAGTTTGCGGTGCTGGTGGTTGAGTTTGTGGTGCTGGTGGCATGGTTTGTGGTGCTGGTGGCATGGTTTGCGGTGGCATGGTTTGCGGTGGTTGAGTTGGTATTGGTGTTTGTTTTCTTGGCACGCTCGCATCCCTCAATTCTAAATCTTCTAATTGCTTCATTTGGTCTGGTGTCAATTTACCCCTCACTTCTTGATAAATTCTCTTATCCAAAATATCATCCGCATCTGCTACGTCTGATATACTAGCACCTTGATTTAGTGCTTGTTTGATAGGCCTCTTCCCATCCAACTTTTGGATCGTCATAATTAGAAAGTTTAATTTTCTTTCCAGTCTTCGCTCTCAACGATTTAACAAATCCCTTTAAGTGCCTCGTTTGGGCACCTTTATCATCAAGTATGAGCAAGTTATTGCCCAGTCCAATATCATCTGCTACTACCATATTGTCTGAGTATGCGATCGGGACTTCAACACTAAGATTTATATCTTTTTCTATACTTGGTGGAATATTTTTTATGCTCTGTGTATTTATTTTTTCTATAAAATTATTAATTGTAGTTTCATTTGCTGGTGCGATAAGAGAATATCCTTTCACACCATCCGCTTTTTCTTGTGATTTCACCATTTGATTAAACGAATTCACCAAGTTTTCATATTGTTTGCTGAATGTAGCAGGATTGGCTATTTTATTTACTTTAAAATTAGTGTCTTTATCAAAACCGCCCACATTATTCATAACCCCAATCATAGACATTAATGTTTTATCTACATCGCCTATAAATCCGTTATACTTCGCATCTGGAGGTGTTAATTTAATAGTTTGCCAGAATTTCATCGCGTCCAAATATGATACTCCACTGCGGACTCTCCCTTGTGCTTGTAATGCCATTTTAGATATATCTGCTTTTGAGAGCATTGAATTGTAATTGTCAGAAATAGTTTTAGCAACTTCGGCCGTAGCCAATCCATTACTCGTTAGATAATCGCTCATATTGGTAATTCTTTCAAAGTATCGTTGGTCGGCGAAGTTTTGGACATTTTTATCACCAGTAGCATACAATAAATCATGTTCAAAAGCAACTAAGTCCAAAGCATCTGCTGGGAGAATGTAAGGAAATTTGCCACGAGTTCTATCTTCTAATTGAAGACGGCTTTCCACTCGTGTGCCCGCACCATTATAATTACTTCCAGTAGTATGAGTTCGTTCTTCTTCTAATTTAATTGGAGCATTTGGTTGAGCAGTCCATACGCTGTATATGTGATGTAGAAACGCGCCAAAAGCAGTCCAGCCTGTTGCTTCAACACCTGCTTTAAATGCCTGCCATGCCATCATTGTTGATACCTGTAAGCCTAATCTTCCCAACATATCCCAAAATAAATAATCACCCATTCTTTGTTGTCCGCCTGCGATTAAACGAGGGTTAGGCGGAGGCAAACCCAATCTCTCTGGTGCTTCACTTCCTGCTAGTGCTAGCAAATAGTTATTGAGAGCATCTGATCTTCTTCTTCCAAGTAATCCAACATTCATTGCACGTAGTTGTGGATTATTAGCAATTAATCTCAATACCTGCCCCCACACTAGCCTGCTCACACCATATCGCCCAACACCTGCAGCAAGGTTAAGTAATCTATTAAGTCTGGGGCTCATAATTATCTCTTGAATACTTCTAATAATAGCATTAACAAATCTTTCTACACTTCGGGGGTCATCACCTATTCGTGGCACAAGCATCTTGTGTTCGTCGCCTACCTGTGCTTCTATTAAAGCATCGTCTGGATGTTTTCTCTCCCACTCTTCTCGGTTTTCTTTCCATTCTTTGTAATCTTGCTCCGCTTGCTTTCTATCCTCTCTTCGTATTACGCGAGTTTTGTCCGCTTTGCCCTTTTCTTTCATATACGTTAAACCCTTATCGGTTAATCGTTTTAAGGCTTCTTCTTTATATTCTTGTTTTACCAATTGTGCTATATCACGCTTCATTTGCTGGATATTGTCTTCTATGTGTGCTATATCATATTTATCGGTAGCCATTGCTAATTTTCGCATTTCAATCATTTGTTCGTTCATGGGGGCAGTTCCGTGTTTTCTTTCAAATTCTTTCATATCAACACCATCGTCTTGAAGGTGTGCTTTCAGTTCGTCGTAATTCATATTTACATAAATACTTCGCTTATTGTCCAAGGCACTAATCCTGTTTTTTAAATCTTCCATAGTATTCCCCCTCTTTGTTGAAGCATCCAATAATCTATCCGCTCTAAGCCTTTCGCGGGCTTGATTATTGATACCTTCATTAACTTGGTCAATCCAAAATTGGTCTGCTTCATCCAACAAATACTTATGTTCCCGTCTAATTTCGTTATAATATGCAAAAAATGGTTTTTCGTGTCGTGGCATTTTTTTTATCCGCTATAATATATCATGGAAAATAAAAAAGAAAAAAGCAAGGACGAGCAACAACTTGAAGAGTTGGAAAGGCTAGGGAAGGAAATTGACCAAATCCGCATCACTCAGAACTTGGTGAATAGAAACCCCAACATTTTTAGAAAACCTGAAAATATCCTTTACCGCCTGCCACTGACGGATAAGCAACGGGAGACGATTTACAACAATATAGTAAAAGAAAAGGCTGGTTAATATATGTTATTAATATTGCTTTTTGTATGCTCAGTTATGTCGCGGACTGCCTGCGACTTTTACTCGCGGGTAAGCGAAAAAAAGAATATGAGTTGTGTTTATTGTATTCAAAAAGGAATAGATACAGGGGTTAAGTGTGTTTTTATAAATAATGGAAATAATATGTGTCGTAGTTTTGATGAGGCACTGCCGTTAATGTGTGCTGGCGATAGTTCTTGGTATAAGATACACTTGTATGAGTGCTCACTTCTTACTTGAAGAAGGTGAAGGAAGACAAATGCCGATAAGTAAGGTTAAAATACCTACATAAGTATTAGCAACCTCACATGGCAAGTCCTTTTCAGATAGCCTCACTATACACAAAGTGATTATTGAAATAATAATGGTCATTTGAAACAGATATTTAATAAGTCTGCTGTCGGTTGGTCTGTTTGTCATACAACAACAATTCCAGTTATCCTCCAATTCGTGCTCTACTTTTTTTTCCTCATTCTTTAGTTCAATATCCAAAACACGAGATTTTAATTCAGGAGTTAGTTCGCCATCCATATCCATAATAGGTGGGGGTCTGTGAAGTCTGGTTGTATTATTGTTTGACATTTGAAAAAACGACTGCTCTAATTTCGGCTAATTGGTTTGCTTGGTCTTGTAGTATATTAAGTAAAGTTTTATTTTCTTTCTCTAAATTATCTACCCTATCTCTTACATGACCGAGATTATCTGATAATTGTTGAACGGCCTTAATTAACGGGGCGATAAACTCAGAATAACCTATACCATAACCAACATCACCACTATCAATACATTTGACATCTTCTGGCTTAACACTCACACCCTTCAATTCGTATTCCGCTCTTTGCTTTGGACACGGCACCATAATTGTTTCTTTTATAAAACCGCCAAAATCTGGCATATCCATTTCTGTTAGTATTTCTTCTAATTCCTGTGCTATTAAGCCAGTCCTACATTTCTTTTTGTCATCAATCATACGATAGCAAACTGGATTTAACTTATTAATAAAATCTAAGCCTAAGCATTCCTTTATATCTTCTTTTTTTCTCTTGTCTGAATATTGAATTGGATTAGACAATACCCATAATTGTCCATCGCTTGCTCTTAATGACATTAAAGCAGTATTTGAATTATTCTCCCATATGAAACCACTCGTTGAAGAACCATTTACTCTAAATCTAATAGAATAAGAAGTTAATCCTCCACCTCCTCCTGCTGGTGCTGTTCCTCCACTTAATGATTTATTTGCCCCAGACTGGCTCATATAAATCCCCCAGTTTGAATCTCCAATGTCCCACACAAATATTCCGCGGCTACTACCCCCGTCTGTTTGTCCTTGAATTGCTATTTTAGCCCCATTAGTTGATGCTGATGCCGTTGTTAGTGTGCCTGTGTATGTAATTCCCGCATTTGCCGTAATCAATCCTTTTGTCCATAAAGTCCCGTTTGCCCCGTTCAACGACATTAGCAATTGTTCAGACGAATTCTCCCACACAAAACCCATCGTAGCATCATTAGCCACTCTAAAACGAAAACTATACGAACTAAAATCATTTCCTGAAACTGCCGTACCATTTGCTAAACTTTTGCTTGCTCCACCAGATGCTGCATAAATTCCCCAACTCGTATTTGTCGTATCCCATAGAAATATTCCTTTTGCATTTGTTCCGTCTGTTACTCCCTGAACTCCTATCTTTGCCCCGCTGGTGTTTGTTGCTGATGTTAGTGTGCCCGTGTATGTTATCCCCGCATTTGCTGTTATTAATCCGCTTGCGGTTGCCGTTGTTGTTGATACACCAGCACTAGCCGTTATTAGACCTTTTGTCCATAAAGTCCCGTTTGCCCCGTTTAATGACATTAACAATTGTTCGGACGAGTTCTCCCATATAAATCCGTCGGTTGAAGCATTACTTACCCTAAATCTAACGGCAAAAGAAGTGAAATCATTGCCTGCAACCGCAGACCCTCCCGCTAGACTTCTAGTATTTGCACCTCCTCCATTTGAAGCCATATAAATACCATAACTTGTATTACCTGTGTCCCACAAAAATATTCCTCTTGTATTACCACCATTTGTATTTCCTTGTATAACTATGCTAGAGCCTCCTGTCGCTGTTAATAATCCGCTTGCGGTTGCTGTTGTTGTTGATATACCCGCATTTGCCGTTATTAATCCACTCGCGGTTAATGTTGTTGTCGATATACCCGCGGTTGAAGTAATTGTAGTTCCAGTTATTGTTCCGCCATTTGTTATATTGTTTGAGTTCATATCCAAAGCACCATAAAATCGCATACCGCCAGCATTGTTGAAACGGACAATGTCAGACGAAGCACTTTTATTATCCAAAGGTTTTGAAATATAAAGTCCCGCCCCTTTTACATCAGCCGCTACATTCGTAAATACATAACCTCGTTGGTTTGCGGTTCCACTTGAAGCAGTATTTAAAGTGTATAAGAAATACTGATAATCACCAGTCGTCTGTGAAAAGAATATATCTCCTCCGTTTTGGTTTAATATCCTCGCCCCATTATATGTTATATTTCCACCATTAATGATATCCACATTATTGAAATCGGCTTGGCTTAACAAATTCAGTGCCCTTACATCATTTCTACTTCCATTAAATATCTTAATTCCTGTTATGGTTTGGTCGCCTGTTAGTTTTACATTTTGTCCGTCCAATGTGTCCGCATACCCTTTTGTCGCTCCGTCTGTTGATAATGTTGGAGTTCCAAGGTTCGCTATTTTGCTACTATTACAATCTAACCCCGAAGCATTTACCCAACCGACTATCGTCCCGTCAATAATAAAACTTATTTTTTTCGCAGAATTTTCAAAGTTGTAATATGCTGCAGTTTTCATATCCAAACTAGCAATTGACCCGATATTACTGGTAGAATTGAAAACGATAAATGTGCCCTTTGTTGTAGCATTTATTGAATTTCCCGTTATTTCAACACCACTGCTATATGTCTTAATTCCTGCTATGGTTTGGTTTCCTGTTAGTTTCACATTTTGGCCGTCTAATGTATCCGCATACCCTTTTGTCGCTCCGTCCGTTGTTGCTGTTGGTGTGGCCAAATTTGTAATTTTTCTATTGTTTAAAGATAGTGTCGTGCCCGTTGCTGTCGCGATTACATTATCACCCGCATATAAATCAACATACGAACCCGTTATTTGTATCGGATAATAGGCCGCGGTTGCTATTTTTTGTGCCACAATCTCTCCTATATTTGTCGCCGTATCAAAGGCAATACCGATACCATCAAAAGCGGTTGGAGCAGTAGCACCCCGCACTTCTATTGTTGAAGTAAATTTTTTATTCCCTGCTATGGTTTGGTCTCCTGTTAGTTTAACGACAGAAGTATCAAGAGTAGAAACATCAACACCATCAACAAGATTAACATTTGTTATACTTTGGCTTTTCATATCAATCCCCGCACTAGCATTTATTATGTTGCTGAATGTTTTGGTTCCTGCTATAGTTTGGTCTCCTGTTAGTTTGACGACAGAAGTATCAAGGGTGGATACATCAATACCATCAACCAAATTTACATTTGTTATTGAAAATCCACCCATATTTAAACTACCCGTCGTAGCCGTCGTTCCGTCCTTTGCTAGTTTCGTATCGGTATATGCTTTTGTTGAAGCATCGCCGTCGTAGAATGGTGCGGGCAGTCCGCTGATTGCTGATGTGCTGTTAAAATTTAAAACATTATTTGTCAATGTCATTCCACCACCTGTTGTTGGAGCAAAAAGTATAGAAGAACCGACAATAGTTAGTGGATAGCCCGTTGCTCCACCCGCATCCGACGAATAAATAGAACCCATATTATTGTTGTAATTGAAGAATAACTTGCCAGTGTTTAATGGATTTGAGTCTTTTACACCCACATAAGTAGTAAATATTTTGTTTCCTGTTATTGTTTGGTCTCCTGTTAGTTTAACGACTGCGGTATCAAGAGCAGAAACATCAATACCATCAACAAGATTAACATTTGTTATGCTTTGGCTTTTCATATCAATACCCGCACTAGCATTTATTATACTGCTAAATGTCTTAATTCCTGCTATGGTTTGGTCTCCCGTTAATTTAACCACAGCACTATCAAGAGCCGAAACATCAATACCATCAACATTACCGACATTTACTACATTAAAACCTCCCATATTCAAATCTCCAAACATCATAGTGAGGCCATCCAATCTAAGAAAAGGTGAGTTTGTATTGCGCCATTGCCCTGTGCTATAAATGAGTAGTTGGTTATTGGTGGGTGTGCCTGTTATGACTACATCCGTTAATTTATCTAATTCAAAGTCGCTTATATAACTTGAAGTCAATGTAGCAAATGAAGTATTGCCGAGCCCGTCCGTTTTTAATATTTGATTAGCCGTGCCGTCCGCTAATGGCAAATCGTATTCGTTATTAATTGACACATAACCAGTATCAGATCGTCAGTCCTTGCTTGGATTGAGTTTGCTTCAATATGGTCGCCATATAATACGCCATCAACTTCTAAATCCTCGTCTATTATCACAGAGCCGTAATAGTGATATGCCCACGGATTGCCTAAATGGTTCATATTTAAATTCTATTATTTTATAATAAATCTTATAATATAAGATATATAGTTTAAAAAAATGAATATATTTGGCCGTTCGCAAGAGCAACAATCTATTGACACAAAAACAATCGCGGTCGTGGCTACCCCGACATTAACAAGAAACATTCAAAATGCGTATGTTGGTCTTGACCTTAGGTCATGGATGACGAGTTCAACATTTACCACTCTCTGCACGGGCGGATATGGTAGCAAAACAATATCAAGTTTAGGATATGGTTATTTCATTAATGTATCATTTCGTGGTTCATTGAATTTACCCGCTCCGACTGGCATTGCCACTTTTCAATTTTGGTTTCATATCACAGATGGCACGAATACATATGATTACTATACCGAAGTGCTAAATTATACAACCGCCATTGATTATAAGTCTTTTGATTGTGTGTGGCTAATCCAAAGATATGGAGTTCAAATGAATTTGATATGGCAGATGACCTGTCCAAACCCCTCGGACACTACCAACAACCGCACTATACGAATTGTAGATGATACAACAAATGATGCTCTGGTAACGTATGCGACTGGCGCACCATTAACCATAGAAGTGTATTATAAATCAGCATCTGCGGAGCCTGTATCTTTCAAACCTTCGTATTTCAATATTGATGTAATGAGAGACATAGCACTACCTGCCTCTTACACATGAAACCTGTCATACATATCCTTTAGTGTCGTGAGTTTGCCCTCGTGTTGAGATAAGACATCGCGGAAAAATGTCTTATAATCTAACTTACCATATTTAAGAGTGGGGCGTTGCTCTGGTGGTATGTGTCCGTATCTACTCTCGTGCCATTTCTTCATATCCTCCTGTAATATGGTGCGGTCTTCAACTTTCATATATAAGAAATTAAACGGGTCTTTGGATACTATCAAATGTGCCGTTATTATTTCATAGCAACTATATCCGCCCTCGGGCGGATTCCGCTTTGCTTTAATCGGTGTTTTCTTCTCTTCTTTTGCTTCCGTTTCTTTTTTTGCCAGTTCTTCCCCCACGTTGGCCTTAATTTCCGTAATGCCTGTTTCTACTAAATCCGCAGTTTTGAATGGAGTGCTTTCCTCCTCTGCCATACTGCTAACTATGTTTTCCAGTGTAGTGGCCGACGGCATTTCTACTTTTACATTGTCGCTAGTATGTTGATCAACATTTGGTTTGTATTGTTCATAAAATGATACAATGTCGGGTTTCGTCCATTTAATGGTCGGTTTCTTAACATTGCTATCAATCTCCCATTTGGCAATCTCATCAAGGTAGAATTGCTTTGTGCTCATACTATATAATGGATAGAAAAAAAATACCAACTGGTATTATTGTTTATTCATCGTCGTCGTCCTGTGTGCTAAATCGCCATTCTTGGTCGCCATAAATAGTTCGCCATGTGTTCTGGCATTCTTCCAGAGAGGGTAATTGTATAAATCTTGGTCTCCTTCCGCCTATGGTTTTCTTTGTTTCCCTTGCATCGGGGATCAGTTTTTTCGTTTGCATCCAGAAACTAGTTCGTGATGTATGGGGATCGTTAATATTTGATTTGTATATGTCATACATTACTTCTTTTGAAACTTCTTCGCCAAATTGTATTTCTGGCATTCCGCTTGAAATATGGCCATCGTTTAAACAATCCAACCACCACTTTCTTATTTTAGATAATGTTTTTGCTTTTTGTTGTCGTAGTCCGCCTGTTAATATCGTCTCGCGATCATTAAAAGTGCTAAGGTCTCGTTCGGCAAGAAACTTCGCCAGTCGCTGTCGGTCAATTGCACGGATATCCGCAATCACTTTTCTTTTTTCGTTTTCTTTCATTAGTGCCAATTCGTCCGATACTTCTAATACCAGCCATCGTTGCTCCGTTGTTCCTGCGGGGACAACCCATTCTTCGTTAGAAGCAAGCACCAAGAAGAAGATATTTTCTAATGTAAGATTTGGTAAATATTTTTGTTTGAGAGTGAGTGTATTTTCGGATACCATTTTCTTAATAGTGCCTGCTCGTTCCTTATCACCACCCCACACCATTTCGTCCATATATACGACTATAGCCCGTGCTAGTTGTGCATTGAAGTCTCCCAATACTTCTTTCACATCGGAGGGTTAAAGTAATATTCGCCACCAATAATATCTTTGAATATTTCAAGGATAATCCCCTTACCTGCTCGTTCTGTGCTGGTTAGCACCAAAGATAAATGTAATTTCTCCCACGGCTTTTGGTAAATGTGTGCAAACATATCCAAAACCTTTTTATAGACATTTTGGTCTCCACCGCACCATCTGTTTAAAATATGTTGAAAGAATGGCTCGTTTTTCTCTTCTTCTGGAGTAAATGATTTTACATCGTGCAATGTGTCGGCGGGGACGGCAAATCCTTTGAATAAGTTGTAAAACCCTTTTTTGTTGTCATCAAAGTATGCCTTGGGGTCAAAGATAATATCATTTACCTCTCGTCGTTTCGGGTGAGTATTCCACATTTTGTATAAATCAACAACATTCAATGTGGCGGGGTTTTTGCCTAGTGCTATCCAGTCTTCCTTTGAAAGATTAGTCTTTATTCTTTTGTTTTTGAAGAATGCCTCCATCGCCGTTTCTGTTTTATAACGAAACACCATTTTATCCCTAGCATCGATGTATTCTTCAATTATGGTTGGCTTTGCCAAGTTAGCAAAACAATATGATTTGTTCATCCATGCCAAAGCGGTTTCTAGAAAATCTTTGAATTTTTCAATCGTCTTACACTCACTGCCAAGTCGCCGTAAGTCATCAATAGTGTTGATATCGTGAGCAATTGCGGGAGTAAATTCATGAATTCGCACACCTTTACCTTCACAACCCGTATCAAGGCAGTAGAAATAAAAACCGTCTCGTTTCCACACAACATAGCAGTTGTCGCTTTGGTTCTCCTCGCCATTTATGATACATTTTCTAACTCCTTTCGTTTTTAAAACAAACATTCGTTGCTTTTGCTCTTTTATCTCCACATTAGCCACTTTGCTGAGTATGATTTGTTCAACTTCGGCAATAGTTATGTGCTGGTATCGTCGCAGAGAAGTGTATTCGGGCAGTTTAACACTATAATATGAGGTTTCGTCGGGTCGCATGATTAAGTAATCATCAATTTCAACATTTTGCAATAGTTTCAATGTATTGGTTTTTGGTGTATAAGAGTATGGAAGCAACACACGGCTACTCCCGTCTTTGTGAGAGTAAATAGTGCGAAATGCTCGGTTCTTGTTATACACGGAGATATCCAGAATGGTTCGCAGTTCAATTTTTTTATCCTGTCGTTCAAAGGTAAAGCAGAGGTCAGTGTAATTTTTTTCAATAATGGTTTCAACGAATTTCCAAAATTCTTTTTGTGTGTCGCAGTTGGCAAATACGAAGCCGTTGTCATATGAAAAGTGGCACGACATCTTATCACCCTTGCAGGCATCCAAGTATTTGGCCTTTTTTGGGTTGTATTTCATACCAAGTAGTTGAAATACATTTTCCATTAAATCGTTCCATCGTTCATACATCTTCTCTCGCGAGATACTCAAGTTATCGCCGTCCAAATCGGCAAACATTCGCTGTGGCTTACCATCCATCAACACTTCGTAAAATTGTTTTTGTTCTTCGGGGTTTTTTTCAATCAATTCAATGAAGACTTCTTGGTTTGGTAAAGTAGTAAATTGTTTGTTGCCCCATTTGATAAGGATTTCGGCTGTTTTGCCCTCCAGTGCTTCTTCCTGTTTCCAGTGCCATTGTCCAACATAGGGGCGGTCATTGTATATCAGTGGTCAGATTTTTTTATAGAAAAATAATTAAATTGTTCTATATATCTATACCCATATGTTATCTTATCCTTAGATGAAATTAAAATATTCTATATATACTTACCGCAACCAAAAGGGAGTGTTGTTTCGTATTTTATTGTAGCAGTCGCATGGTTCATATCCTCTGTAAGCATTACAAAAGGTGCATTGGTAAAAGGCCTTTCGCATGCATGTCGTGTGGTAGTATTTGTCCTTGTTCGGGTATCGTGCTGTTATATTTTGTGAAATCGCACTTTTACTTTCGCAGTGGCTACAAAATTTAACATTGGGGTCGTTAAGTCTAACTAGCAACGACAACTCTTTATTCATTTCGCGATTGTTAAACCGCTTGACACAATGTGATCCAATAATCATATCAGCACCACTGGTTCTGTGCTTGATTATGAAGTTCTTTGTAATTATGTGCCCACAGCAACAATAACATTCTGTGCCACCTTCTAGCATATGTGCCACCTGCCAGTCTTTAGTTTCCCATCGGCCGTCGGGGGCAACAAAACGGACAGCATTGATTAAATTTAAAAAATAATTTCCCTCCGTGTAATCAATGTGCAATTGTAAATCTTCGTGTGCCCAGTATGGGCGTGTCATCAGCAGTCTAGTGTCCATAGTATATCATGGTAGATATACTTATATATAAAATAATTTATATATTTACCGCCAGACTATCCCGCAATCGCCTCAAACTTATCAATTCTTCCTTTTGTTTTTCGTATCGCTCCTTCCGCTGTGCCTTAATTTTTTCCTTATTTTTGTGGTAGTAAGCCTTGGCATTTGCTCGATTCTTATCGGGGTGTGCCTTCAAATAAGCACTCGCCCTTTCCCTTCTTATTAATACCCGTTCGTCGGGCGTGTTATATTTCTTTTGTCTCGGCATGTTATATATATAATTATATTGTTTTAATTATTTAAATCAAAATTGTTTAATCATTAGATTTCCACTGGATTTCCATCACCACACATTGGCTAAAGGTCGGACGACTGCGAGAGAGAGCAGAGGGAGATTTATTAAAATTCATCTTCCTGCCCCTGTCCGCCCTTTGGCCTTGGGAGCCGAAAACTTTTTATATGGTGGTGTATATATAGGGGGGGACTATATTTTTTTTTTATTTTTCTTATAAAAGGTTGGACACCCTGTCCAAGTAAAAAAAGTATTAATAGTAAGTATAATAACATATAAAATCCTTTAAAAAACATAATAAAAAGTGTCCAACCATCAAAAACTGAAGTCGTCCGTGTCCAACGTAGGGATTGGACAGGGGGTAGGAAGCGGTATTTAATAAAAACTCTCTCTCCCGTGCTCATATACACAAAAAGAAACAGGACTGCTTTTTGTGCTCAACAAGCACTACATAAGCACTACATTTTTTTACTCTCATATTATCCCCCCAACCCCCCCGTTTCAACTTCGTTGAAACCGCCCCCCCCTTCCCCCCTATGACCATTTATGTATATACGGCTGTCTATCCGCAAAGTATAAAACAAGCCGTTAAAATGTGTAAAACCAACACTGGACATATAGAAAAAATGTCCAACCCTTGTAAAAACCGACGAAGGTTTTCCAAAAATCAACCAACTAAGCACATTTAGAAAGAATTAAGACATATTAAGCACATAGTCCATATAAACTTTGTTTATATATATTTTTATGTAGTAAAAATATGGACTATGTGCTTAATATGTCTTAATTCTTTCTAAATGTGCTTAGTTGGTTGATTTTTGGAAAACCTTCGTCGGTTTTTACAAGGGTTGGACATTTTTTCTATATGTCCAGTGTTGGTTTTACACATTTTAACGGCTTGTTTTATACTTTGCGGGTAGACAGCCGTATATACATAAATGACCATATATACATGTATATATATATACAAAATATTCTACATACATACATACATAATGTCACATAATTACATAATTACATACATACATGCGTATATACACAATACACACAATACATACAATACATACAATACATACATATTATTATTACATACACATACATAAGCTACATGAGACGACCGTGGCAGGCGGGTGGACGCTCAGCCATAAATACTATTATTATATACATAAATAAATATTATTATTATACATACATACATACATACCGTGGCTGGCGGGTGGGCGCTCAGCCATGTCCGTATCCTCCCTAGATAGATAGATAGATAGATAGTATTAGATAATAGATAGATAGATAGATAGATAGATAGATAGATAGATAGATAGATAGATAGAAAGACCGATCTCCCCTAGAGTGAGCCCG
>WBZZ01004057.1:10000-20000 GCA_019918135.1 Paulinella micropora | reverse complement strand
CCCGTCTGGAAGTGTTGGAACTGCCCTTGCGGGGGTGTCATTAGAGCATACCGGCGATCCACTTCAGGCCTCAAACTATCGTCCGATTGCTCTGACAAGTTGCTCGGGTAAGGTATTTTTCTCTTTGTGGTCAAAACGCCTAGAGAGTTTTTTGCTAGATAACAAGTACTTTGACAGAGCAAAACAAAAAGGTTTTCTCCGTAACATTGCAGGATGCCCCGAACACATTGCTACAACAAAAGCTACCATCAGAAATGCAAAAGATCACTATCGCCAACTGGTCATAGCATGGATTGACCTACAAAACGCTTTTGGAAGCGTAAACCACAACTTGATCCAGTTCGCTCTCTGGTGGTACCACATGCCCCCTATGTTTGCTCGCATAATCTTTTTATACTACGAACTCTTAGTAGCCACAATCGAAGGGAAAGATTGGTCATCAGAACCCTTTGTTTTTGCTGTTGGCGTTTTTCAAGGATGCTGCATTTCTCCTCTCCTTTTCAACATAGTTTTCAACCTACTCCTTGACCTCCTATCATCCTTGACCAAAAACAACGGTTATCATTTCAAGCATAAGACCTCAACGGATGAAGTCATCGTGCACGAAACTGCTTATGCTGACGACCTCAA
This sequence comes from Paulinella micropora, assembly GCA_019918135.1. Taxonomy (NCBI): domain Eukaryota; phylum Cercozoa; class Imbricatea; order Euglyphida; family Paulinellidae; genus Paulinella; species Paulinella micropora. Next base: position 19,370 of record WBZZ01004057.1, on the reverse strand, counting down.
ACTACACTGCCGATCCCCGAAACACTGTCAATCGTCCATCAACATGATTGACAAATTTCTGTCATGGTCCAGAACAATGGCCGCGAAACCGCCCAAATGCAAAAGCCTTGCTTTCAAATACTGGACTAAAGCCGACGACCATAAGGGTCTCAAACGATTATTGCCGATCTCGTTCCCACCTTTCGACCCCGCCCTTACTATTACTGGCAAACCGATTGACTTCATCGCTGACAAGCCTTTCAAAGACCTCGGATGGATTGTCTACCATGACCTCAGCGAAAACGAACAACGTACAGAAATCCAAAAGAAGTTCATTCTTTCTATGCAAGCCATCGATAGCTACTCGATCAATGGCTGTATGAAACTTTGGCTATACCAGCACTACGCTGTCCAGTCACTTGCCTGGCCATTTCTCATTTATGACCTCTGCTTATCTTTCGCCAAAACCCTTGAGAAAATTGCGACCCGCTTCCTCAAAAAATGGGCCAATATCTACAAAAGAGCTCTGGTCTCTTGCCTTTACCGCCCACGCTCGAAATTCGGTCTACAGCTCCAATCCATCGTCTCTTTTTACCAGCGACTTCAAATCAACCGTGCTCAAATGCTGAAGTACTGCCCAGATAAACACCTCTCGTCCATTTATGCGATGAACCTGACGAAACACGAAACGTTTCGAACTATCTGGAAACCAGAGCCTGTGCTCGAAAAGCTTGAGGCACAAGTTGATTTTGAATTCAAACATCGAGGCCAATCCGATCATCTCGGACTTGGCCATGGTCGCTACCCAAAAGAACATTCCATCACAGACCGCAAAGACAGGGTTTTAGAATTAGCTGCTGAGACAATACTTGAGACAACCACAGTGCATGACATGGACAAAGCCATGCAAGGGTGCTTCCTTCGTTTTGAAGACGCATGCCCCTTCGACCTCTCCTGGGCTCGCCTCATCGGAACCCGTAATCCCCGTTTAATCTCTTGGGTCATCAACGCAAGCACAAACTCGGTTATTACCCCCGACCTTAGACGTCTGTGGGGAATCATTCCCAACAACAAGTGTGCCCTCTGTTCTGGTCAAGCACATCTATGCCACATCCTCTCCGGTTGCCATGTTGCCCTCAAACAAGGCCGTTATACCTGGCGTCATGACTCTGTGCTCTGCACTATTGAAGCTCCCCTCAAAAACACATCGAGAGCCATAACAAACGCTCCCCTATAGACCAAAATGAATCAAAGTCTATGTTTGTGAAAGAGGGCGAGCAGAAGCCTAAGGAACAGTCATTTCATCGACCATCCCTGCTTGACACCGCAAACGATTGGCAACTCCAAACCCAATACACCGGTTCTGAGCAAGCCTTTCCTGTCCACATTTGTGTCACTGACCTCCGCCCCGATATTGTTGTCTGGTCACTGTCTACCAAGATATGTATTCTGATCGAGCTAACGTGCCCGGTCGAGGAAAACATCCTTGACGCACGAGCCTACAAGACCAACCGATACAATAAGCTCAAATCTCAAATCGAGGACAACGGATGGACCTGCCACCTTCGACCAATCGAATGCGGGGCTCGCGGCATGGTATCGTTCTCTGTTCATCGATGTTTCCGCGCCTTGGGTTTTTCCCATCCCCAATCCAAATCCCTTTGCTTCAAGCTATCCTCCTGCGTAGCTCGTTGCTCTTTTGCGATTTATCGCTCCTGTGCAGTCAAAAATTGGACTAATCTTCCTCTAGTCCGTATTGGTGACTGCATTCCATCATAGCCGTCCAGTGTTGCATAGCCCGGGCTAGGTCCCTGCGGGGGTTTAGGCCTCATACAATGTCATCATTGTAGCTTGCGCAAGCTTACGGTGCTCAAAACACTTGGACTAACGGCTTCCTTTTCTTTCTCTTCTTCCTTATCCTCCCCACTCTCCATTCCTAGATTGCCTTTTTCTTCAACGTCCTTCCTCCTCTTCTTTTTTCCAGAACACAGTCTACCCGTGATTCCCATCCCGGACACATGCACAGTACACAAATTACTGTTTGATGTGAAACTGCGTTCCTTTGCAAGGACTACATTCCTTTGCGACATCTCATCCATATGTGACCCCGTCGCGGCGATAAAGCGCGGCAACCAAACCTTTCTCCTTTTTCTTCTTGGGCTGACAACCCTGGCTTAAACAAAGAGGCTTGCTTCCCCTAAGTTAAGCCGTAAGTTACAAAAACTACATGCGAAAACCTACCGACGCACCGCTATTCCCTCCGGAGTGGCCGCCGTCACCCTCCCAGTGCGTGCTCTGCACCGCCTGAACCCCCTGGAGAAGATTTTGCTCATGTTCACCCTTACGAAGACCTTTCGGGCCTCCTCGAAAAGAAGAGTCCAAAAGCGCACGTCCATCCGGACTACAAGTCGCAACCCGGCATTATCAACCTGGATTCCACCCACTGTGTTGACGCTGGGACATACTCCCATTTCGTCCATCGGACAAGAAGTGCCCCGAAAGAACCAACCGAAAGAAGAAAACGCCTGGTATTGCCATCAACACCAAGCGAATGGAAAGGCATTGAAGAAGAACTCCAATCCGCACTCCCTCTCATCCTCCCCTTCTCTCTCATCAAACGCCTGTCATGTGACGAAGCAGTAGCGAAATTTGAAAGATATCTCTACGACTTCATATCACAACGGGTACCTCAAACAAAAACACAAGAACAAACTCATGAGCGAAAAAACCGCCACGTAATCCGGCTCCAAACAGAACTCACGCAGAACCGACAACAAAAACTGATCCAAAAGAGACATCTGCGAGATCTCAAAAGGGCAGGTTCAATTCCAGCTGCTGTTGCAAAAAGCCTGCAAAAAACTTGGCGAGTATTATTGAAGACCGGTAACCGCCTCCGCCGTCGTCTCAAGGAAGCAACTTTAAGCTCCGCTCAACGACAAGCAAATACACGCTTCCGAACTGACCCTCATAAGTTTGCCAAAAATCTGTTTCATCCCCCCTCAACCCAAACCACTTTCTCCCTATCCAAAGAAAACTGTGACTCCTACTTTCCCAACCTATACAAAGACGCTAATCGTGAACAAACCTACGTGCCCTTACCTGAAATGATTCGCCCACCTCTACCAACTGTCCCCTTTGACCTCAAGCCACCGTCCTTCTTGGAAACCAAAAGATCTGTGTTTGCCAAGCGTAATGGTGCAGCCCCTGGCAGAGATGGTATTAGCTACCTTGTTTACAAGAGACTTCCCACCGCTTTACTTTTCTTACACAAACTCATTGTCAAGTGTTGGACAACTGATGTAGCTAATAGCTGGGCCCAAGCTGCTATCTCCCTCCTTCACAAGGACGGCGATCCACTTCAGGCCTCAAACTATCGTCCGATTGCTCTGACAAGTTGCTCGGGTAAGGTATTTTTCTCTTTGTGGTCAAAACGCCTAGAGAGTTTTTTGCTAGATAACAAGTACTTTGACAGAGCAAAACAAAAAGGTTTTCTCCGTAACATTGCAGGATGCCCCGAACACATTGCTACAACAAAAGCTACCATCAGAAATGCAAAAGATCACTATCGCCAACTGGTCATAGCATGGATTGACCTACAAAACGCTTTTGGAAGCGTAAACCACAACTTGATCCAGTTCGCTCTCTGGTGGTACCACATGCCCCCTATGTTTGCTCGCATAATCTTTTTATACTACGAACTCTTAGTAGCCACAATCGAAGGGAAAGATTGGTCATCAGAACCCTTTGTTTTTGCTGTTGGCGTTTTTCAAGGATGCTGCATTTCTCCTCTCCTTTTCAACATAGTTTTCAACCTACTCCTTGACCTCCTATCATCCTTGACCAAAAACAACGGTTATCATTTCAAGCATAAGACCTCAACGGATGAAGTCATCGTGCACGAAACTGCTTATGCTGACGACCTCAAACTACACTGCCGATCCCCGAAACACTGTCAATCGTCCATCAACATGATTGACAAATTTCTGTCATGGTCCAGAACAATGGCCGCGAAACCGCCCAAATGCAAAAGCCTTGCTTTCAAATACTGGACTAAAGCCGACGACCATAAGGGTCTCAAACGATTATTGCCGATCTCGTTCCCACCTTTCGACCCCGCCCTTACTATTACTGGCAAACCGATTGACTTCATCGCTGACAAGCCTTTCAAAGACCTCGGATGGATTGTCTACCATGACCTCAGCGAAAACGAACAACGTACAGAAATCCAAAAGAAGTTCATTCTTTCTATGCAAGCCATCGATAGCTACTCGATCAATGGCTGTATGAAACTTTGGCTATACCAGCACTACGCTGTCCAGTCACTTGCCTGGCCGTTTCTCATTTATGACCTCTGCTTATCTTTCGCCAAAACCCTTGAGAAAATTGCGACCCGCTTCCTCAAAAAATGGGCCAATATCTACAAAAGAGCTCTGGTCTCTTGCCTTTACCGCCCACGCTCGAAATTCGGTCTACAGCTCCAATCCATCGTCTCTTTTTACCAGCGACTTCAAATCAACCGTGCTCAAATGCTGAAGTACTGCCCAGATAAACACCTCTCGTCCATTTATGCGATGAACCTGACGAAACACGAAACGTTTCGAACTATCTGGAAACCAGAGCCTGTGCTCGAAAAGCTTGAGGCACAAGTTGATTTTGAATTCAAACATCGAGGCCAATCCGATCATCTCGGACTTGGCCATGGTCGCTACCCAAAAGAACATTCCATCACAGACCGCAAAGACAGGGTTTTAGAATTAGCTGCTGAGACAATACTTGAGACAACCACAGTGCATGACATGGACAAAGCCATGCAAGGGTGCTTCCTTCGTTTTGAAGACGCATGCCCCTTCGACCTCTCCTGGGCTCGCCTCATCGGAACCCGTAATCCCCGTTTAATCTCTTGGGTCATCAACGCAAGCACAAACTCGGTTATTACCCCCGACCTTAGACGTCTGTGGGGAATCATTCCCAACAACAAGTGTGCCCTCTGTTCTGGTCAAGCACATCTATGCCACATCCTCTCCGGTTGCCATGTTGCCCTCAAACAAGGCCGTTATACCTGGCGTCATGACTCTGTGCTCTGCACTATTGAAGCTCCCCTTCAAAAACACATCGAGAGCCATAACAAACGCTCCCCTATAGACCAAAATGAATCAAAGTCTATGTTTGTGAAAGAGGGCGAGCAGAAGCCTAAGGAACAGTCATTTCATCGACCATCCCTGCTTGACACCGCAAACGATTGGCAACTCCAAACCCAATACACCGGTTCTGAGCAAGCCTTTCCTGTCCACATTTGTGTCACTGACCTCCGCCCCGATATTGTTGTCTGGTCACTGTCTACCAAGATATGTATTCTGATCGAGCTAACGTGCCCGGTCGAGGAAAACATCCTTGACGCACGAGCCTACAAGACCAACCGATACAATAAGCTCAAATCTCAAATCGAGGACAACGGATGGACCTGCACCTTCGACCAATCGAATGCGGGGCTCGCGGCATGGTATCGTTCTCTGTTCATCGATGTTTCCGCGCCTTGGGTTTTTCCCATCCCCAATCCAAATCCCTTTGCTTCAAGCTATCCTCCTGCGTAGCTCGTTGCTCTTTTGCGATTTATCGCTCCTGTGCAGTCAAAAATTGGACTAATCTTCCTCTAGTCCGTATTGGTGACTGCATTCCATCATAGCCGTCCAGTGTTGCATAGCCCGGGCTAGGTCCCTGCGGGGGTTTAGGCCTCATACAATGTCATCATTGTAGCTTGCGCAAGCTTACGGTGCTCAAAACACTTGGACTAACGGCTTCCTTTTCTTTCTCTTCTTCCTTATCCTCCCCACTCTCCATTCCTAGATTGCCTTTTTCTTCAACGTCCTTCCTCCTCTTCTTTTTTCCAGAACACAGTCTACCCGTGATTCCCATCCCGGACACATGCACAGTACACAAATTACTGTTTGATGTGAAACTGCGTTCCTTTGCAAGGACTACATTCCTTTGCGACATCTCATCCATATGTGACCCCGTCGCGGCGATAAAGCGCGGCAACCAAACCTTTCTCCTTTTTCTTCTTGGGCTGACAACCCTGGCTTAAACAAAGAGGCTTGCTTCCCCTAAGTTAAGCCGTAAGTTACAAAAACTACATGCGAAAACCTACCGACGCACCGCTATTCCCTCCGGAGTGGCCGCCGTCACCCTCCCAGTGCGTGCTCTGCACCGCCTGAACCCCCTGGAGAAGATTTTGCTCATGTTCACCCTTACGAAGACCTTTCGGGCCTCCTCGAAAAGAAGAGTCCAAAAGCGCACGTCCATCCGGACTACAAGTCGCAACCCGGCATTATCAACCTGGATTCCACCCACTGTGTTGACGCTGGGACATACTCCCATTTCGTCCATCGGACAAGAAGTGCCCCGAAAGAACCAACCGAAAGAAGAAAACGCCTGGTATTGCCATCAACACCAAGCGAATGGAAAGGCATTGAAGAAGAACTCCAATCCGCACTCCCTCTCATCCTCCCCTTCTCTCTCATCAAACGCCTGTCATGTGACGAAGCAGTAGCGAAATTTGAAAGATATCTCTACGACTTCATATCACAACGGGTACCTCAAACAAAAACACAAGAACAAACTCATGAGCGAAAAAACCGCCACGTAATCCGGCTCCAAACAGAACTCACGCAGAACCGACAACAAAAACTGATCCAAAAGAGACATCTGCGAGATCTCAAAAGGGCAGGTTCAATTCCAGCTGCTGTTGCAAAAAGCCTGCAAAAAACTTGGCGAGTATTATTGAAGACCGGTAACCGCCTCCGCCGTCGTCTCAAGGAAGCAACTTTAAGCTCCGCTCAACGACAAGCAAATACACGCTTCCGAACTGACCCTCATAAGTTTGCCAAAAATCTGTTTCATCCCCCCTCAACCCAAACCACTTTCTCCCTATCCAAAGAAAACTGTGACTCCTACTTTCCCAACCTATACAAAGACGCTAATCGTGAACAAACCTACGTGCCCTTACCTGAAATGATTCGCCCACCTCTACCAACTGTCCCCTTTGACCTCAAGCCACCGTCCTTCTTGGAAACCAAAAGATCTGTGTTTGCCAAGCGTAATGGTGCAGCCCCTGGCAGAGATGGTATTAGCTACCTTGTTTACAAGAGACTTCCCACCGCTTTACTTTTCTTACACAAACTCATTGTCAAGTGTTGGACAACTGATGTAGCTAATAGCTGGGCCCAAGCTGCTATCTCCCTCCTTCACAAGGACGGCGATCCACTTCAGGCCTCAAACTATCGTCCGATTGCTCTGACAAGTTGCTCGGGTAAGGTATTTTTCTCTTTGTGGTCAAAACGCCTAGAGAGTTTTTTGCTAGATAACAAGTACTTTGACAGAGCAAAACAAAAAGGTTTTCTCCGTAACATTGCAGGATGCCCCGAACACATTGCTACAACAAAAGCTACCATCAGAAATGCAAAAGATCACTATCGCCAACTGGTCATAGCATGGATTGACCTACAAAACGCTTTTGGAAGCGTAAACCACAACTTGATCCAGTTCGCTCTCTGGTGGTACCACATGCCCCCTATGTTTGCTCGCATAATCTTTTTATACTACGAACTCTTAGTAGTCACAATCGAAGGGAAAGATTGGTCATCAGAACCCTTTGTTTTTGCTGTTGGCGTTTTTCAAGGATGCTGCATTTCTCCTCTCCTTTTCAACATAGTTTTCAACCTACTCCTTGACCTCCTATCATCCTTGACCAAAAACAACGGTTATCATTTCAAGCATAAGACCTCAACGGATGAAGTCATCGTGCACGAAACTGCTTATGCTGACGACCTCAAACTACACTGCCGATCCCCGAAACACTGTCAATCGTCCATCAACATGATTGACAAATTTCTGTCATGGTCCAGAACAATGGCCGCGAAACCGCCCAAATGCAAAAGCCTTGCTTTCAAATACTGGACTAAAGCCGACGACCATAAGGGTCTCAAACGATTATTGCCGATCTCGTTCCCACCTTTCGACCCCGCCCTTACTATTACTGGCAAACCGATTGACTTCATCGCTGACAAGCCTTTCAAAGACCTCGGATGGATTGTCTACCATGACCTCAGCGAAAACGAACAACGTACAGAAATCCAAAAGAAGTTCATTCTTTCTATGCAAGCCATCGATAGCTACTCGATCAATGGCTGTATGAAACTTTGGCTATACCAGCACTACGCTGTCCAGTCACTTGCCTGGCCGTTTCTCATTTATGACCTCTGCTTATCTTTCGCCAAAACCCTTGAGAAAATTGCGACCCGCTTCCTCAAAAAATGGGCCAATATCTACAAAAGAGCTCTGGTCTCTTGCCTTTACCGCCCACGCTCGAAATTCGGTCTACAGCTCCAATCCATCGTCTCTTTTTACCAGCGACTTCAAATCAACCGTGCTCAAATGCTGAAGTACTGCCCAGATAAACACCTCTCGTCCATTTATGCGATGAACCTGACGAAACACGAAACGTTTCGAACTATCTGGAAACCAGAGCCTGTGCTCGAAAAGCTTGAGGCACAAGTTGATTTTGAATTCAAACATCGAGGCCAATCCGATCATCTCGGACTTGGCCATGGTCGCTACCCAAAAGAACATTCCATCACAGACCGCAAAGACAGGGTTTTAGAATTAGCTGCTGAGACAATACTTGAGACAACCACAGTGCATGACATGGACAAAGCCATGCAAGGGTGCTTCCTTCGTTTTGAAGACGCATGCCCCTTCGACCTCTCCTGGGCTCGCCTCATCGGAACCCGTAATCCCCGTTTAATCTCTTGGGTCATCAACGCAAGCACAAACTCGGTTATTACCCCCGACCTTAGACGTCTGTGGGGAATCATTCCCAACAACAAGTGTGCCCTCTGTTCTGGTCAAGCACATCTATGCCACATCCTCTCCGGTTGCCATGTTGCCCTCAAACAAGGCCGTTATACCTGGCGTCATGACTCTGTGCTCTGCACTATTGAAGCTCCCCTTCAAAAACACATCGAGAGCCATAACAAACGCTCCCCTATAGACCAAAATGAATCAAAGTCTATGTTTGTGAAAGAGGGCGAGCAGAAGCCTAAGGAACAGTCATTTCATCGACCATCCCTGCTTGACACCGCAAACGATTGGCAACTCCAAACCCAATACACCGGTTCTGAGCAAGCCTTTCCTGTCCACATTTGTGTCACTGACCTCCGCCCCGATATTGTTGTCTGGTCACTGTCTACCAAGATATGTATTCTGATCGAGCTAACGTGCCCGGTCGAGGAAAACATCCTTGACGCACGAGCCTACAAGACCAACCGATACAATAAGCTCAAATCTCAAATCGAGGACAACGGATGGACCTGCCACCTTCGACCAATCGAATGCG